>CAUYON010099329.1:0-25460 GCA_963573935.1 Arctocebus calabarensis
AGTCCCAGCTACTCGGGAGGCTGAGGCAAGAGAATCGCTTAAGCCCAAGAGCTGGAGGTTGCTGTGAGCAGTGTGACACCACGGCACTCTACCCAGGGCGATAAAGTGAGACTCTGTCTCTACAAAAAAAAAAAAAAAAAGAGTGCTTGAAGGTCATGGGAGATTGCTTTCACGACCAATTAAAAAAGTGAATTCTTCAGCCTTCCAACACTAAAATGAAGCCTCCTTGATCACACATAGATTAGCTATGAAGCCAAATGTAGAGGAGATTGAATTAAAGAGCATTTTGGCAGAAGAAAGAAAGGAAATAAATAAGGACTGCTTAATGCCAAAGGTATGGCTGCTGTCTCCCCCCAGAACACCTCCAAATCTCAAGGATCAGCTTTTAAACTTGACCAGCTCTCAAAGCCATGTGGATAAAATGGGGTTTGGAGGATTTGGAAACTAAAGCTGAGAATCTCCTGGCTTTTGACAGAAAGATGAAGGATTTATTTACTTGGGTAAGGAGGGTTCAAAACAGAACTCTTAAAAAGCTCACAAATAAAATAACGCAAAGGAAATGAAAAAACAATGGAATATAAACATAAAAATAATGTATGTATAATGTATAAATATAAAAATAATGGAATAAAAAACAATTCCATATAAACTCGCTGTTTATTCTTATCTTCCGGTTTTCTCACTAATTTCTCAGTTAATCAAACGGCAAGAAAAGATTTTAACAAATAGCAATGGGCACAGCGTGGTGCAAGGCATGCGGCCGAGTGCAGTGTGCAAGGCTGCCCCGTTCACAGGTGCACAGAAAAACATCACTTGATTTTTCAATGGCTTGATTCCTACGTCTGTTTTCTCTGCACTGGAAGGTATTTTGGCTGTTGTTTTACCCATGCAATTAGCTCCACAATACTATTTCTCTCCTTATTTTTTAAGAGGGAAGCTTAAGGAAAACGAAACTCCCATCTGCCTTCAATAAACACTTCCTCCAGACAAAACTGGTTGTCTTATAACAGACAACAGGTTTTCTACTGGAGCCATTTACACCCTAGTGGACATTTGGAACTGTCTGGAGACATTTCTGGTTGTCACAACAGTAGGTGAGGAGGCAGGTACTCCTGGCTCCTAATGATAGAGATCAGGGATGCTATGACATCTACAATGCACAGGACAGCTCACATAACAAAGAATTATCCTACTCACAATGGCAATAGTGCCAAGGCTGAGAAAACCTTGATACACACAGCATAGCAGATAAGGACAGGGTGGCTGGAACCCGGTGGCTGGTGCTCAAACCCTGGCCTCACTATGGACTAGCCGAGCACCGTAATGTCTCTCCGCCTCCAGTTCCTTACCTCTAAAACAGACACTAAATGCACCTGCCTTGAAGAGCTCCTGTGGGGATCAAATAAGCTAATCTAGATAAGGGCGTGGATTACACTAAGGCATCTGTTCTGCACGGCCTCCCAGGCTGCCCCAGCAAGATCAAGCTCCAATTGCCCAGAGTGGAGCTTTGCTGGACAGCAGGCCAGTGACTTGTTGCCCCCCTGCCCTGTCTCACCTTTCCTGCCCTCTACTGGTGTTTTTTTCACTTCGCCTCCCACATACACCACTGTACTCCCAGCCTGGTCTCTGAGCTGGCTCCTGGGGCAACTGCAATTTACACAACACTCCAAGACTGGGTGGGGCCCAGTTCTCCATGACTATGATAGTTCCACCTAAATACTAATGCACATTAGTGGGTATGGAGAAATCACTCCGTAAACGCACCTGGACTCAGGCCTGCCTCCTGCTCACTTCTCACCTCTCGAGAAGCCTGTCCCTGTCCAGAGGATGGCAGGGGCTGAACCGGGAGGTAGAAGAAAGAAAATCCATTCTCAGAGTGATAAAAATAAGTAACACACCTCCAGGTCTGAGCCCGGCATGTAGTGAAACTTGAGGTAATCTTCCCAGCAGAGCTTGGGGGCACCTGTGACTTTTAAATAGAACTACTGTTTCTAGGGAAATACATACTTTTAAAAATTATGCTCAAGGCTAAAAGCTTCCAACAATAAATCTCCCCGCGGCGCACTCCTCTGGGGACAAATATACCGGGAAATGTTCAAAGAGGGTGCTTGTTTTATCACTCGGTGTCTCCTTCCCAGTAAGGAAAAGAGAGAAGTTCCTTCGTTTTCCACTGAGAAATTGGGTTCACTCGACCTCTTGAAAGGTTGGAAAGTTCTCGGCACCCTGCGGTCCCCAGCCCTTCAAAGCACAGATCATTTCATCCTGAAAGTCCTCCTCGGGAGCTGGAAGCAGGCAGTGCCTTAGCAATCAGCACTGTCCCTCTTAACCTGAAGGAAAGGAAATCAAACAAGCAAATAATGACAAAACCCCATCCAGCTGTGTGATTAAAATACAACCTCAAATCTAGTCCTTTATCCATCATGGAAAACTATGTACAAACACTAGGAAGAATTTGTTGAGAGATTACTATGTATCCGTATTTTATTGCTTATAACAGAATACCTGAAAGTGAGTGATGTATAAAGAAAAGAAATCTATTTTGTACAATTATAGAGGCTGAGGAGTGCAAAGTCAAGGCTGTGTATCAGGTGAGGGGCTTCTTGCTGGTGGGGACTCTCTGTAGCCCTGAGGCGGCACAGGGCATTAAGTGGTGAGGTGGCTGACATCCTAGCTCAGGTCTCTCTTCTTTATAAAGCCACCAGCCCCACTCCCACGACGGCCCATTAATCCATCAATCTATGAATGGATTAATTCTTTCATGAGTGCTCTGAAAGATCCCACCTCTCAATACTATGGGGGGTTAAGTTTCAACACGAGTTTGGAGGGGACAAATATTCAAACCATGGCACTTATATACAAGGCGTTAAGACTTATCACCTCGCTTAACAACTGCATAAGATAAGTAATATCATATCCACTTTACAGAGGGAGAGTTTGAGAAGCAAAGCTTTAAAAACTTACCAAGGTCATGTGATGTAGTTCAAGAATACTGGGGCTGGTATTTTTAACTCAGGAGAGTCTATATGAGAATTCTGCACGCAGGGACCACTTTATGTGAAACTTTGGTACAATGTAACTGAGAAACATCACCTGTGTCAAGCTGGCCATTATTCTACTAGATTTCAGGTGTGGAGATGGGAAACAAAAAACTGGCAATCATCAGAGGGAAAAGTCCAATAAATAGGAAATAATTGTTGCCATGATAGCAAAGGCCTCCGTCTAAAGATTCTATAATCATCGTAAACTTTATTTCTCACAGGCGTGGAAAATGGGCATGTGATACAACACAGGTGTCGAGCAATGGAAACTGTAGGAAGATGAAATGAAAGCCGGGAGTCATTGAATTTATAGAGAAATGAGAGATGAAGTTACCCTCGCTAAAGTGAGGGAACGAGACCCATGTGTCCCCGCCCCAACACCGACACTGTGACTGCAGAACCTCACAGCGTCCCCAGAAGCGAACGTGTTCAACTCTGCTCGCGTTTACCATCTGCCTCACACTCTGAGCCTGGTGTCAGACCGCCTTGGCGCAGCTCGGAGCTCCGACACTTGCAAGCAGTAGGGGATCGAGAAGTTTCCTCATCTTTTGTGAGCCTCTGTTTTTCTCACTGAAATATGGCCAGGGGATAATACCTTCCTCAGAGGATTATTGTCAAGATTAAATGAGAAATGCATGTAAAAGGCTCGACTTGGTGTTGAGAGCATCAGAGGCACTCAGGACACATCTGTGGATGTCCTTCTGCCTGCGCCCAAAGGCTGGGAGGGGCCAGGCAGCTGCACCCGCGCCCAGCCACCCAGCCACTGCTGGTCACAGCACCACCCAGATGCCTATGCTTGGTTCCCCTTTGCAGCGCAGAGCAAAGGAGGGTAACCTGGATTAGGTCAAGTGGCTTCTGCACCCAGTTCCAGGATGAAACTCCTGTGCAGATATCATAACCAGTTACAGGACTGCAAGGTCAGGAGCATTCCCTCCCTCATTTGCAGTCCCCTGGGATAGGATCTTACAGTGAACAGCCTATAGGAAGATCAGCTGTGGGTACGTGAATTCTCATGCTTCCTTGGGATACACAGAGCAGAACCTGAGTGTTTATAATCAAAGGGAGAAGGCACGTACAGGTGGGTGCCAGGGAGATGGGCGAGCAGCCCAGAACAGGAACACTTTCTTCACAGGTTCACAAAAATATTCCCTAATTAACCGAAGATACCTTAGATTATTTCTAGTCCTCCCCGTAAGTCAATAAAATGGCACCACTATCCCCATTTCACAGATTGATCTCAAGGTTGAACAGAGCTACCACAATGCCCTGTCTGGGAAGGAGTAGATTTAGAATTCAGACATCCTGCTCCCGAACCCTATAATCATTTTACGCCCCTCTCCATGTCTCTCCTGAGCAACTGGAGTTTCTATGGATAATCTGAAAACTGGGTTGTAGACACAGACGCACAGCTCAAATCAATCTCCCCTCGGGGAAGGCGTGCTGCCCAGCTCAGGGGCGTGTGGGCAGCAGATAGCCCCTCTCTGGCTGTTTTTCAATGCAGAGGCTACCTCAGCTGCACGGGGTCCACAGGGCCCCTCTGCTGCCCACGGGACACCTCCCACAGTGATAAAGCAAGGTGGGGGCATAAAGACACAGCCATTTCTGGCTGGCGTGGGACACTCTGACGGGCAATCTCAGACCCAGAGCTGCCCCAGAGTTAGCAGTCTCTTTCCGGCTGCACGTGAGTTTACTTTTCCTTCCAAAGAACACAGTGTGCATTGCAAAACAAAGTACAGTGGGCTGTATAGAGCAGTCTGATCCTAAAATTGCAGTCTTCCTGTTCAGGGGGCCCAGGGAGCTCAGGCCTTTTAAGACATGAAAAGGTAGGCTCCACTCATGAAAAGTTGGGTTTGGAATCAAAAGACTTCAACAGTTCTCCCCACTTATCCAATCTCTCTCTCGGTGTCAGGTCATCCGGGTGACCTCCCTGAACCTTACATGAAAATGAAGACTTACACTACTTCACAGGATCCATCAAGACATTGCAAATACAAATCAAAGTGCATTGGATCACGTTCATCACTGTCACCCTGACACATCCCTCTTTCCAGTGTGCGTGGACGGGAACAGTTACTCACAATAAGAGCAAAACGCTCTGCTCTTCCCCAGTAACTCAATTTCCCTCTTGCTAGAGAGCAAACGTCATTCTTTCCCCCAAAGTTTCCAAAATCAGCAACCCCAGCAGTAGCAGGAAAGCACAGAACATTGTTATTCTTGTAGAGCAGAGCTGTAGCATATAATTAAATCATTAAGAGGCAAATTAACTCCTCTAGCAATACTCTTCTCAGTATTTGTGGGCAAACCCATTAGCATGGTGCCAGTAAATCCTGAAATTTCTTTGCGCAGACTAATACAGCTTCAAAGGCAAGGGAAGGGGGGGGAGTGCAGTACACACGTAACATGATCCAGGGTGCACATATATGGCAGGGTCAGGGTGGGGAAGAGATGGGATGCTAGTGGCATGTTGTGACTATATTTCATAAGCCCTTTGAAAATATAGCTGCCAAACTTCCCTACCTAGAGCCGACAATAAATCTGTTCTTTTCCCAGGAAAACCATTCAAGAGCTTTTGGGTTTCCATTCACTTAGTCTCATCAATTGCTCTCAATTTGGCTGAATTCTTTCAGGTTGGATTATTTATTTTTTGGAGGGGGCATAGTGGGGGAAGGGTCACTGAGTAAATAGAATGGGCATCTACCTTTCAGCATGACACCTTGGAACTGTTTATTTAGCAGGGTTAAAAGAAAAAAGAATAATGAACATAAAGTTGGCTTCGATTCAGTAGCCAAATATATATTTATGCTATTGACTCAAAGTCAAGCTGACCAATCTAGTTGGTTGTCTCTGGCCTTCAGTTCTTCCAGGCTTGACTGTTTCAGTCAATATGTTGATCATTTATATGATGACCCTGCTTAAACCATTTAATAAAATGTAAACAACACAGAAGTATATTGGAAGTCAACATAACTCATTACAGCTGCTTATACACTCGTCAAAATCCTGAGGGGGGATGTTTGACCTCATTGGAGGTTTACTCCAAAGTCAGACAATAATTTTAGCTGTGAAAAAAAAAAAGTGTTTTATGGCATGTAAGATTAGCCCACACTAATGCAAGGTCAAAAATAATAGAATCAATAGGCAAACTCAATACTGTTAACATTTTGAGAAAATTACTACCAGAAAACAATGTCAAAAACAGATTGAAACGAGTCTCCAAAGTCGTCCCATTGATTTCCTTTCACTCTGGTGACAATCTAACTCTTTCTTTTTTGCAATATGGAATTGTTCTCGCCTTTTTTTTTTCCCAGCTCTGCTTTACACGTGAAATATTTCTGTCAAACTTTTTTTTTCGACTGATGTCAAACGTGACATGTGTCAAAAAAATGTATATGGTCATCCATACCTAAATGAACAGATTATTAAGATTTATCCCATCATGAAGAACCTTCAACGAGCCTTTAATTTAGGGGCTCAGTTGATAAATTCAGG
Organism: Arctocebus calabarensis; assembly: GCA_963573935.1. Classification (NCBI taxonomy): domain Eukaryota; kingdom Metazoa; phylum Chordata; class Mammalia; order Primates; family Lorisidae; genus Arctocebus; species Arctocebus calabarensis. The sequence continues at coordinate 6,528 of CAUYON010099329.1, forward strand.
AGCTATTTTAATTATAGCCAGGCACCAGAGTGCAAATGTAACCAGTGCCATTAATAAATTGCCAACTAAATAAAAGCCTTATACTGAAAACACACAGCTTTGAACATTTTTTTTTTATCTGCTATATTATATCCATTATTATGCCTGATGTCGGAAGAGGAGCATACCCCCTGGAAGAGCCATGTTCTCTAGTATTACTTGAGAGATCAGTGAGTGGTTAGCTATGCCTCATGGAATTCGGAACCCCAACCTGTCTAGACTTTTCTGCCCAAGTCTTTCCTCCTTATCAAGGGCTCCATCACCGCCCAGCCCCCAACTCCACCGATGTATTCAAGAGGTTAGGAATTTTCATTAATTTCTCTCTCCTTCTTTCCTATAGTCAATCCATCAGCAAGTTTGACAGTTAACTCCATATTATATTGTGAATCTAGCCACTTCACTCCATCTCTGATTATTCGGTGCAACAGTCTCTGGGGGTGTGGTCTTGTGCCTGTTTTCTTCCCAACAGGGCATAACTAGCACTTAAAAACACAAGAGTGAGGAGGGTGGGGTCTTGGGGTCTTGGTGTGTGCCACACCTTTTGGGGGCAAAACACGATTGTAAGAGGGACTTTACCCAACAAATGCAACCAGTGTAACATGGTTTCTTGTACCCTCAATGAATCCCCAACAATAAAAAATAAAAAAAATTTTTAAAAATCCTAAAATTCATATGGAACCACTAAAGACCCAAAATGCTAAAATAAAAACCTCGAGCAAAAGGAGGTATTACACTACAAGATTTTAAAGCATACTACAAGGCATAGTAATCAAAACAGCATGGTACTGTCCTAAAAAACAATATAATGATAAAGAGCCCAGATATAAACCCACACACCCAAGGGTCAATTGATTTTTGACATAGGTGCCACATCTCACAATGGAGAAAAGACAATCTCTTCAATAAATAGTGTGGAGAAAACCAGACATTCATATGCAGAAAAAAAAAATGGATATCTACCCAGCTAGTTCAGTTGATAAAGTATGAAAAGAATGAATATGGACCTTCAACTCACCCTCATACAACTCAAAATGAATTAGACATCAACATAAGAACTGAAACTATAAAACTACATAGGGGAAAGCTCCATAACATTGGAATGGGCAGAAATTTCTTCGTTATAACCCCAAAAGCACAGGCAATGACAGCAAAAACAGAAGAATCGAACCAAATCAAACTAAAAAGCTTTTGTACATCAAAGAAAATAACTAAAAGAGTGAAGAAAAAAGCCTACAGATTGGGAAAAAATATTTGCAGATCATATCAGACATGGGCTAATACCCAAAACATACAAGAAACTCCATCTACTCAATAAAAAGAAAATAATCTTATTTGAAAAATGGATAAAGGAGCCGGGCACGGTAGCTCACACCTAAAAATCCTAACACTCTGAGAGGCCAAGGTAGGTAAATTGAGACCTCCTGACCAAGAGTAAGAGCCCATCTCTACCAAAAAACAGAAAAATTAGCCAGGCATTATGGCAGGCACCTGTAGTCCCAGCAACTCAGGAGGCTGAAGCAGGATTGCTCGAAGTTGCTACGGTTAGGCTGATGCCTTGGCACTCTAACCTGGGCAACAGAGTGAGACTCTATTTCAAAAAAAAACAAAGACAGAGGACCTGAATAGAGTTTCCCCAAAAGGAAATATACAAATGGTTAAGAAACATATTTTTAAATCTCTAATCATTAGAGAAATGAAAATGAATGAGATACCGCCTTACATCTTTTTATCAAAAAGATGCAAGATAATAAATATTGGAGAAGATAAGGAAAAAAAGGAACCTTTGTATTCTGTTACAGCCATTTTGGGAAACAGGATAAAGTTTTCTGAAAAAAGTAAAAATAGAATTATTATATGATCCAGCAATTCTTCTTCTGGGCATATAACCAAAGGAAATGAAATAAGTATGTCAAAGATACCTCTGCACTCCCACAGTCACTGTATCATTATTCACAACAATCAAGATATGGAATCACCTGCAATGCCCATCATTGGGTGAATAGATTTTTTAAATGCAGTATACATACACAATGGAATACTATTCAGCTGCTAAAAAGCAGGAAATTCTGTCAATTGCAATAACACAAATGGACCTAAAAGACATTATGCTAAGTGAAATAAGTCAGGCACAGAAAACCCTAACAATATTTGATAGCACAACAAAGTGAATATAACCAACAACAAGTTAGGGTATACTCTAAAATAACTAAAAGAATAAAACTGAAATGTTCCTAACACAAAGAAATATTAAATGCCTAAAGTGTTAGATACCCCAACTTGATTAATTCACATTGTATGCCTGCATCAAAAGATTACATTTATCCTAAAAAGATAAGCAACTTTTATGCACCCATAATAATTAAAAAGAAAAAAAATTAACCTAAGTAAAGTGCCTTTAAAACCGTTCATTTCTTTAGCACTTTATAAAAGATATTAAGCTTTTATTTCTCTGCCATTTGCTTGAGGAATAAATTCCTAAGAATTGATAATGTCCTTTATAAAGAAACAATTTTCCTCTGATATCAAGGTACTTTCTATGGCAGTGCTACATGTCTTCAAAGTATCAAGAAATACTGACTGAAGGAAGGCAGCACAGTACAACGGTTAAGGAGTGTATCACCCAACTGTTTTGAACTGATGCAAATTATTTAGCCTGTGTGTCTCCATTTCTCCACCAGTTAAAAAAAAAAAAATTGACAACTGTTAAAAGTTGTTAGGAAGCTTAAATAAAATCATATGCATAAAAACCCTCAGCTGCCCAGTGCCTGGCACAGAGTAAACAGTCAACAAATGTTAACTCTAATTATAATTATTATTTTATAAATACCAAGAGTTCAAACATTTGCCTCTCCTCTCTAATAACTAAGGAACTAAGTAAGGATAAGGCTTTAAAAGCTTCTTTAAACTTCCGACTTTCATAAAAGACTATATAGTCCCCTTCCTGGAAATAGATCAAGGAAAAAAAGCTCTTTCATCTTTTAAGTGAGCAGTTTGCTTCTTGAAGACCATGAAACCAAGTAACACACACTAGACCTCTGTCCTACAACTTATCAGAACATGGGCTCAGGGAGTTCCCCAGCTCTATGGGAAGATTTTCTACCCTTGAAGTTGATCTAGCAAGTTCACTCTCAGTTATTTCCTGAGAAAAATAAAAACATAAGCCCACACAAAAAAAGGCATGCAGGAATGTTCACAGCAACCATTATTTATAATAGTCAAAAGGCAGGAACAACACAAATATCTATTAAGTTATGAATGGATAAACAAAATGTAATATTGTCCATACAATGGAATACTATTCAACCATAAAAAAGAAGTACTAATGTATGCTACATCACAGATGAACCTTGAAAACATTATGTTAAGTAAAAGAAGCCAATAAAAGATCACATATTATATTATTCCACTTATATGAAATGCCTAAAACAGGCAAATAGATACAGAAAGTAGATGGTTGCCTAAATGGTAGATTAAGCGATGGCCATGTAAGAGGGAATGGGGAATGACTGCTAACAGTACAAAGTTTCCTTGTGGGGTGATAAAAATACTCCAATGACAATTGTAGCACTCTGTGAATTTACTAAAAACTAATTGTACTCTTAATGATCACACTGTATGGTATGTAATTTTTATCTCATAGGCTATTATAAAAATAAAGTATCCGCGTAGTAAAAACATTACCTCCACAGGGGGGGAAAAAAAACCTTAACCTCAATTTTTCTACATAGAAAAATGCAAGAATTATTTTCCCCAGAAATCAAGAGCAGTACTTTCTGAATCTAAGCTCTAAAGCAGGTGGAGTTAGATTTCTTTAAAAAGACAACTTCCACCTCACAGATTTTACAACACAAACAAATAGGGAAGATAATAATTTCTATTTAGGGCACCCGCAGCACAGTGGTTAGAGTGCCAGCCATATGCTCTGGGGCTGGTGGGTTCGAACCAGGCCTGGGCCTGTTAAACAACAACAACAAAAAATAGTCGTGCGTATGGCAGGCACCTGTAGTCCCAGCTACTAGGGAGGCTGAGGCAAAAGAATCATTTGAGCCCAAGAGTTTGAGGTTGCTGCAAGCTATGACACCACAGCAGTCTATCGAGGGCGACAAAATAAGACTATGTCTCAATAAAATAAATAAGTAATCTCATTTACTCTCTCCCACTTCAAATATTCCTGGAGCATGTCTTTTTAAGCTAGTGGTTTTCAACCATGGCTAAACTTTAGAACTACCTGTGGAGCTTTTAAAATCTACCAGCACCAGTGTCTTAACCCCAGAGACTGATTTAAGTGGCTTCAGACTGTTATATCTTTAAAGCTCCCAGATGATTCTAATAGGCAACCAGGGTAGAGAACTATATGGGAATCAGCCCAAGTCATTACATGAGCTAGATTATCATCTGTTTTCTCAGCTATCAAAAAGTCCTCATTCCAAGTAAGAAATGAACAACTAAATTCCTCCAATTATATCAAATTCCTTATACTATAATTCAGCATATTCTAAGAATACCCATATTAGATACTCCAATCACATGTGGATTCAAATACACATTCCAAAACCTGAAGAGCAAAGAATTTCAAATTAATAGATATGATGCTTTAAAAAATTAGTCACACAAATTAATATTTTATTGGTAAGACAACTCAATTAAACATAAACTAACTGCACTCCATGGATATTCAATTTCTAATTTGGTGTAACATAGTATGCTCAGAAACTATTTAATTACTACATATTAGTCATCAAGGTATATTTAGCATTATTAGTACCCTGTATCTGGGAATTACCTTACCTCATACAGTTGAGTCATTTATTATTCCCAAACCACCAAAGATTTTAAAACATCAAAGTTGTTAGCTTCCATTTAACAACAACTATTTTATTTCCGTTAGCTCAACCTTTATAAAAGTCTTCTGGCTCAAATACTGTGCTAAGATTCCATGCAAATATAGACATAAGCTGTACAAAAATAAATTTAAGCACAGGGAAAAAGTAATTTCACCAAACAACTGTATAAAGTTAGTCATTAAACATATAAAGAAGAAACAGAATACAGCTTTTAATAATCAAGTCTAGCTTAGTTATCTTATGCCAGCCATTTGATGATTGAAATATGAGAGAAGGTAACTGTATGTTTTGTAAAATGCTCAACTTATGACTACACAGTATGCTTTAGGAGGCTAATTTTCTTAAGACTGTATACCATAAACCATGGAACATCACTATAATTTAAAATGATGGAGACATTAAAATTTACAAGTATGTCAAGTATTTTAACTCACCAAAATGATGAAATATTACACTAAAACCCAATGATGTAAAATCCATTTACACTAACCAGAATCTGAGTTTTAAGCCTCAGTATAATAATCTCTCTCCTAAAATCAGCCCACTGTCTCAAATTTCAGATATTCATCAAAATTTATAAAATATAAAAATTTAAGTTGCCCTGTTGAGATGAATGTACTTCTTAATACTTCACAGTATCAAACCAAGTACAACCCAATTTTGGTATTATAACTAAGGGTCATACAGACTTGAAGAGACATGGAAAAAAATTCCTATTTACTTAAACTTGTTATTTGCTAGGCACACAATATCTCATTTAATCTTAAATTATCTTAAACTCATACTTCAATTAAATAAAAACTATTACCCACGCAAATATTATAGTTAAGGATATATGAGACCCAGAGGGGATAAGTAACTTTTCCCAGGTCATACAGGCACTAAGTGATGATGCTATACAGTCATGTCCTACTGGAAAGTCCAATACATTGCCACATCACTGCTAATAAACCAAATGTCCTCCCTGCTTCAGCCCCTGAAATGAAAACATTCCTGAAGAACTTCAAGCTCTGGGACTGAATGGCTTAATGCCACCAGACCCAGACTGCTCCCTGAAAAACAAATTATTCTAGACACATGTAAACAAGACCTCAATTAATCCAGTAGATCTGCTCATCATTCTTTCCCTAATTTATACATTTACTTGTATGTATCTGCATAAAAGAATTTTATTTGACACTTGAAAAAAGCTTTTACTTTCCCAGTTCATATTTTTAAATTCCAAGTTCTTTTATTCTTAACATGCTATCAAACTATAGGAAAACAAATCTCTCTTAGAAAAATTTTATGGGAAAAAAGGTTACATTTCAAAACTTTTTAAAAAGGATAGACTATAACTATCATTTAGTTATTCAGAGATTTCACCAAAGCTAATCTTTCTTTGCCAAAGACTTTAAATGCCAGCAATTTATGTCTCTCTCTTTTTAAAAATCATATTTACAACATTATACAATTAAATGAAAAGTATATGATAATCCCAGTTTAGTTTTGCACCTTCTTCCCTTCATCCACACACAGAAATTTTAAAAATGATATACAGGAGAGGGGATTAGTAGGTTAGAGTACATGTACACACCAAAGTGTTTCAGGTGATTATGCCTGGATAGTAGGCTCCTTTTTGTCTTTATTTTTTCTATTTCCTTTAAATCTTCCATAAAACACAGGTATTATTTTTAGAAAGATGCCTACAAATGTTATTTTTTTAAAATGCATAGAAGAGAAACTGTCTGGAAAAGACTGGCCAGAGACCAGTGGAAAACTGATGGTCCCCAAGAGATCAATCAGTAGAACCATAAGTGTTTCCTTGGGTCATTACAAAAGGGAGCTCTATGGGACTTATAAAAGTGTAATTGTTACTTTCAAGCTCACTAAGTTTGTTAAGGTTACTAACAGTAAGTAACTCCAAAATAAACATATTATCCTTGGGTCTCCAATACTGTCTTCAGTTAAAGTCATTTACAGTGAAGTTCATTTAGAGCATCCCTCACTGAAACTCTTGCTTGGGGACCCGGACTATAACCTTATGCTACTGGAAAAACAGGCTTAAGAGTACCCAAAGTAAGTAGTCAAAGGGAGCTCCACTTCCTAATCCACTGATTGAGGAAGGAGTATGATCCTATAATAGTAAGATGTGGTTCAATCACCAAAAAGTTTGCAAACAAAAATCTAGGAATGACTCTCCTATAATCCCTTTACTACTCACTAGGCATCACATTTTATCAGTGAGCCCTCTCCATACTGATGAGATGAGGTCCAAGTGATTACAGCCATGGTCTATAACTTTGCAGCCATCAGATTGCATCCCTGCAAAAGAAGCTAATCAGTAAGACGAAATCTTACTAAAAGCTCTTAAAAGAACAGTAACAATTCAATGAAAAATGAAAGAGCACTTTACATACATTAGAAAGTGAAACACATAAAATGCATGAACAGAATCAGCTTGGGTTGAGGCACAACAGAAGCAACAAAGTTGTACCAAGGATGCCTGGTGTGATTCTTAAGTGTTCTTACTAGAAACAACTATGAAATATGTCAGTACCTTTAAGGATTATAGAAAGAGAGAGTATTTCCAAGTACTGGAATCTCCTCCTGCACCACAAGCCACATTCCCAACCCTACCCCGACAAAAGAGAACATAACCATAAGCCTGCTGAGATACTACAACACATACCCCTCTACCCAGAATTGCCCGCTTATTAAAATCCTTACCTTAAGTATTCACTCTTCAATGTATGTAAAAATATCTGACTTTGTAAGAAAAATCACTGAGACAATGGGATACATTGTACAGCCAATTTTGCTGAAATAAAACCTTCAGCAAAGTTAGGGGTCCACATCAGAGTTCTACAAATACACTGAGAAGGAATTTAAATGTGTTATCTGTGTTCTTTAAGTTACTTTATTTCCAAGAAGTCAATGTTACATAATATTTCTTGACTACAGTTGACTGTGCCAGTAAATTACAGAGAGAAACAGTATTACTTCTGGACCTCATTTCTACCTCTAAGGAAAGCCTTTCCATTTTTATAGCTAACATGACAAAATCTACTTTTCAGCCAAACTTCCTCAACACAGCAGTTTAGATACTATTTCAAATACTATTAAATTTAATGGCAGGCCTAAGTCCAGACTTCTCATTTCACTTTTGCACCTACTGAAAATTACTTCACTCAAAATAATTATGTCTTCAGATGATTTCCTATTTCCACTTAAAGTAGAAACAAATTAGAACACTTCAAATTCTATTTGCACTTCCTAAATACAGTAATGACTCATTTATCTGGCATCATCAAAAAATGAGGTTTTCCACAGTAAGCATTTTCCAGATAACTGAAGCCCGTAAGAGCAAAGAACTTGTCTGCCTTGTTCCTGCTATATCCCTAGGACCTAGAAACATGTCTGGTACACAGTAAATGCTCAGTAATAGTCATTGAATATGAATAAATAAAAGTACTAAAGCTCTTTTATTTTTAACCATTTGATAAAAATTTTCCTACAAGAATTATAGCCATCTTTTTTTTAAAAAGACACTAAATAAAAATTAAGCTGTCCTATTAATTTGGGTTATCACTATAAAAAGCAATCACCCATCTCTCCTACCCTACATCTATAAGGCCCTCAGAAGCTACTAAATACACAGGGCTTTTTGCTACCCTATTAAAATGGCCTCTGCATGCTATGCTTTCGTAACTTTTCCCTTTCTGATATTAGCTATCATTGCTATGTTTGCTGTTGCTGTCTTATTTTACATATAAATGCCTGGCAAGGTTCTAAAGTTAATTCTGCCTCCAAAGCAGAATAAAATACATGGACTTGGTTATAGCTCAGAAGTCTTTTCCACTTACTTCTGATCTACAACTACATTCTGATTCTATTTATTTAACAGACTCCTCACACACACTTACCCACATACCCCCTATCACATTCTACATAAAAACCTGAGATTGTTCTATTAGTTTTAAATGAGTATCTTAAGGATTTTCATTTAAGTGCTAAGTTTCAAATATTAATCATGAGTAATGGCCCAAAGACTAGCTCCAATATAAACCTCAGGGCATACTTTTTAAATCTATTTAGGAGACACCAGCCACGACAAAGCTGGATTTCATCTTGCTTGATAGGTTGTGATAGGGCCATAATTTAGATTCACTGTTCCAAAGTTCAGGGCAGCAAAAATCAAACACACTGGCAGCCCTGGTGCACTGTGCTGTGCTTATACAGAAAGGCACATCTCCCTGAACCTAAGATGGAAAGGATAATTTAAGTATAACATTTAGCTTTAGTTTATACAATATAACTGGAGTTCCTTCCCCACAACAAACTTTGAATAATGTTTATAATTTAGCAATCAACTGAAATGATGAAAGAATTACCACAATTGAAATAAAATATTTATGTATTTCAAACCAGAAGAACTGTGTGTCTTCAAAAACTAAAATAAGCTAAAAGAAACCTAGTTTGGAATTAGGGATGGATACAAATAAAATGGGGGTTTTGTTTATTTGGGTTTTTGAGTTGCTTTTCTTCTTTTTAAAGACTTAATGAACTCCCATCTAAAATAAGCAGTTTACTAAATGAAAGGACTTGATTAAGTATTCTTTAAAAGTAACTAGGTGGGTAAACAATAAAGGAAGTTATCCAGGAGTCAAGAGAGAAAAATTACTTCAGACTGTTTAATGAATATTCTTCCAAAATCACCAATCCTTCAACAAAAATAGTTCAACGGAAGATTTCAGTTCCTGGTACTGAACTGAACAAAGAGAACCACATGTTTTTAATGGTTGCTCATAAACGACCCAAATAAATCTCCACAAAAACAGCAGTGGTTCTTTCTGTATTTTTCCCTTCCAAACTCACAAGACCAATTCAACTTAGAAATAAAAATTACTGTACTTTATGGCACTACTCACTTTGTGACACATTTATTTGCTGTCATGAAAGTTAGTGCCTCAACAAAGTAAATGAGATTTAGGGAAAAACTTTTTTTTAACATTTTAAACAGCACAAAATGTCCTTGCCATTCACAGCAAAGTTTACCTACCTCAAAAGAGAAGATCTGCAAAGTTAGAGACCTACGTATTTAGATATAAATGTTACAAAGTAGCTTTCCAAATAGCTTTCCAATCAATTATGATGCTAACCTTAGATCAGAATTACACTGCTAACTACCCTTTATAAGAAATAAAGCCTATACATCAGAAAATATAACTTAGAATTTAACCACTTACGGTCTACTTTCCCTGACTTTAACTTCAAACACAAAGCAACAGCACACCCTGCTGGAAGATAGCAGTAATTCAACTAGAGTAATCACCAGTACTGACCTGCTAAGATTACACCTAGCTTCTAAGAATAACTTCAGGACCACTAATTTCCCACTAATGAAAAAAAAGGCGGGGCTCATAGGCATTAACTATCAAGTGCCCATACATGTGTTCTTAAAGTTAAATTAAGACTGAAAATAACTCAAATTAAAAGATACTGTCTTTTCCTGATTTCCCCAGTCCCACTCTGCCCCAACCACCCAAAACAATTTAACTATTTATTTCTGGTCTTAACCCTAAATAAAAATATTTGCAAATCTGCTTTCTGTAAAGAAAAACTGATGATGACACAAAAGAGGAAAATTGTGGCCATATTCTGTATATGACCATCTAAAGTACCCTTTCTCTTCCCCATCCCATCTTGGCCTTTGTCCCTGAGGACCACCATTAAGAACCCACAAGGCAGCCTGGCAATCTATGAATCACAATTTACATTCCACTTGCAAAATGCCTCCATAGATTTTAGAATTCAAAATATGCAGGCTATATTAACCACATGCCATAAAACTGCATCTAGTATGTCTTAGCATTTTCACAGATTGAAAATCATGGAAGCCAATGTCTAGATACACCTCTGCGTTCTCTTAACTCAAATTTATGAGAATCAGAGGGTGTAAACAATGGTATCAAAGCTTTGTAAATGTGGTCTCTTGGCTACAAAAAAAAAAAAAACCTTTGGTACTGCTGAGATTCCTCCTTAGAGAAAAGAGACTATTTCAGTGTTGATCTACATTGTTCTACATGACTAGTGGTGACTTCTTGGTTCCTCCCTCCCAGAACTAAAAGGTTCTGAATGACCTGTGGTCAGTGTGTAGGGCACTCTTCAGTCATGAAAGCCAACAATTGCAAAAAATTAATGAATATGGCCAAGAAAGACCAAACACTTCAGTATAGTTTTCTTCAAGAACTGCAAAGACAATGAACACCTCAGGCCTATTCTTCTGAAGTTGTCTCCAGTGGTATTATCTGATTCATTATTGCAATCAAAGTACATTTAAAATTAGAATTAAAAAAAATACCAACCTCAAGTCTCTTTTCAAGAGATTCAATTCTGTCCTTTTTGCTAGCTAGATTAGCCCGTGTGTAGCGGCTCTGCCCAGGAAGATATAAAACTTGACTGTAGCATTCTTCCCACACTTGGTTATAAGCTTCACTTGAGAGTTCTCCATGGCTCATTCCTTGTTTTACTACTTCCATCTCCTGCACCAGAACATCTTGGGCCTGTTTACAACAATAATTTTAGTAAGTTTAGATACTACAAACAGGACGACTTAAATAGAATACTATATATACCAGGAAAACTAAAAAGATTAGTTTTTTTCCCTCTTTCCTTGTACCAAAGGCAAAAAGTCCTGGTTGGTTGTTTTTTAAAAAGGAGAGGGAGATGCCTAAGAAAAATGGAGTAAAAACCCTGTAAGTCAATGCAGACTGACCTTTAAAAGTCAAGAATCCATGTTTCCCCAAGAATATAAACATCCTTTACTTTCATTAATTATAATGTCAACTATCATTTCTCAGGTTATCTATTATGTGCCAGAAACTGGGTTTAAAAGTTTTACTTATCTCCAAATATCACAATCATCTTACCAACTAACCAATATTTACCCCATTTTTATAGGTGATGAAAGTAAAGCTCAAGAGAGATTAAACAACTTGTTCAAAACCACATCATGGCTAGGCATGGTAAAGCATACCTATAATCCCAACACTCTGGGAGGCAGAGTTGAAAGGATCATTTGAGGCCAGTTTGAGACCAGCCTGGGAACACAGTAAGACCCTGTCTCAACAAAAAAATTTAGGGAAGGGGTTTGGTAAGCTCTCACCTATCAGGTACAATGTAGAGGTATATGGTACATCTCTTGGGTGAAAGGCTCAATTGCAACTTTGATTTTACCTAATAAATGCAAACAATGTAATCTAATTGTATGTACCCTTACACTAATCTAAAATTCTTAAAGAAAAGGTTAAAAAAACATTTAAATTAGCCAGGCATGGTGCCATGTGCCTATAATCATTGGCAGGCTGGGGCAAGACTGAGCATAGGAGTTTGAGGTTAAAATGAACTATGATTACACCACTGCACTCCAGCCTGGGTAACAGAATGAGCCTTGTCTCTAAAATAAATAAATAAATAAAGTCTTTTTTTTGAGACAGAGTTTCACTATGTCCCCCTCAGTGGAGTGCTATAGCATCACAGCTCACGGCAACCTCAAACTCTTAGGCTTACGCAATTCTCTTGCCTCAGCCTCCTAAGTAGCTGGGACTACAGGTACCCGCCACAACGTGCGGCTATTTTTGTTGTTGCAGTTGTTGTAGTTATCATTGTTATTTAGCAGGACCAGTCCAGTTCGAACCCACCAGCCCCGTGTACGTGGCCAGCACCCTAACCACTGAGCTATGGGTGCTGAATCTAAATAAATAATCTTAAAAATCCACATCGTGGCTCAGCACCTGTGGCTCAACAGGCTAAGGTGCCAGCCACGTACACCTGAGCTGGTGGGTTCAAATCCAGCCCGGGCCGCCAAACAACAATGACATTGCAATCAAAAAAAATGGCCGGGCGTTGTGGCAGGCGCTTGTAGTCCCAGCTACTTGGGAGGCAGAGGCAGGAGACTCGCTTGAGCCCAGGAATTGGAGGTTGCTGTGAGCTGTGATGCCACGACATTCTATCTAGGGTGACAGCTTTATTTTTTTTTTTTCTGTCTCAAAAAAAAAAATCCACATCATTAGGGTAGCAACTGTGGCTCAAAGGGGTAGGGTGCCAGCCCCATATGCCGGAGGTGGAGGATTCAAACCCAGCCCTGGCCAAAAACTGCAAAAAAAAAAAAAAAAATCCACATTGTTAGTACGCGCATATGAGAGGATCCAAGTGAACTGACACCAATGTTTGAGTGCTCCTTCCATTCTACCATTCCACTTACGCTCAGGACCCCACACGACAATAAAGGGAAACCAGGACTCTCTTTGTCACATGACTTTTTTCTCATTCTGAAGGAATGCCCCTAACATTGCCAGAGAATGAGACTGTGGCACAAATCAGATAACAATAGGTCAAAAGCCAGCTTTAAGTTCATTACTAAAGAACAAGTTTAAGATGATAGAATGAGAGGGATGGTTGGGCAGACCTTGGTTCAAATCACAGCTTTACAACTGAAGTAGCTGTCTGAATTTGCTTAATGTATAATGCTGACCTTAGATCGGAATATGTTATCACGATTAAGTGAACAATATATGTTAAAAAGCCTAATCCAATGCCAGATACACAGAATTCCTTGAGCATATCTTAAGAATTTTTTCCAACTCTCTGCTTCAAGGCTTATGAAAAACTGGCAGTCACCTTCTGTGTCTCATAGAAGACTTTCACTCTTCCTAATAATACTTGAAAACAAACACGTCAAAATATATAAAATCAAAAGAAATGAACAATAAACCAAAAATTTTAACAAAAAAACAAAATTCTGCCTGTGGAACGTAAGGCTTGGCAACTTTAAAACAATACCTCTTAAGGGAAATAATGGTAACAAACCAATTTTGACATGCTTACTAAAAACCTGACATCATTAAAAGAGAAATGCAATTTCAAATAAAGTTGAATTAAAAATTTACAAGTTCAGCTCTTATAATCTTTAGGAAAAAGTATGACTAAGTTATCTTTAAACAATCCCCAAATATTCAATTCAGCTAAATAGTTCCTTCAAATTCTTTTGGGAACAAAGAGGAATATAAACAGATATATAAAATAAGAGAGAATAAGCTACTTTGTTTCAAATAATTCCAAAGCAATATTCTGAAGTATTATTTTCAAAAACTGTATTAGAATTTATCCTCCACAGAACCTCTAAAAGCAACAATGTGATCCTTGTTTCAGGTCTCCATGCTAAATTCCTTTTTCCCTTAATATTTTCACTCTAAAAAGAGAAAACCAGGCAAGTCTTGATTTCACAAACTGATTCTTAGTGCTCACCACAGAGTACACACTTAACAGATGTCAGTTGCACACTTACCAAAAAATGAGTAACTCAAAGTTACTCACAAATCAGGAGAAAGTTGTTGAAATATAAAGCTAAGCCCTCCTTTCTTTCTCTATTTTCTGAAAATCCTATAATAAATATGTACTATTTATGCAATAAGGAAAATAGAAAGTAAAAAACTGGCTCAGCACCTGTGACTCAAGCAGCTAAGGCGCCAGCCACATATATCTGAGCTGGCAGGTTCAAATCCAGCCCGGGCCTGCCAAACAACAATGATGGCTGTAACCCAAAAATAGCTGGGCATTGTGGCAGGCACATGTAATCCCAGCTACTTGGGAGGCTGAGGCAGAAGTAGCGCTTGAGCCTGAGAGTTGGAGGTTGCTGTGAGCTGTGATGCCACAGCACTCTGTCCAGAGTGACAGCTTGAGGCTCTGTCTCAAGAAAAAAAAGTAAAAAACTAAGGAGTAAGGGAGAGAGGAATAGTACAGAAGAGAAGATAGGAGAAAGAATCTTGTTTGTTTTCTCCTAAGAATGCAGCAGCCTATACCAAATCAATGATTCTATCACTGCTCCTCAGGGCTGAAGGCTAAAGAAAAAAAGACTTCTTCTTTCTTTTTTTTTTTTTGGTTTATGTAGCAAAGAAAAAAGACACTTAAGCTAATGACTACTCTAACTATGAAACTCACTGTGCTTTTTATACCACTGTAAAGATTTCTATTCAAAAATCACAACTATTTCCTCTGTCAAAGCAGAATAGAATGCTTATGGAGAGAGGCAGACACAGACTTTATATACAAAATTGTTTCTTCATGTCCTTATCCAAAAGAGTAGGGAGAAATCATGTAAAGGGGTTTAAATTCAGTAAAAAATATTTCCTTCCTTTGAATATGTGAAAGGTTTTATCTGTAAACATTTTTAACACATTCCTATCTTTTCACAAGTCTAAGTGAGGTTTAAGTATTAAAGGCATTCATACCTATTCAGAGATAGCAGATCTGACACAGAAAATGGCAACCATAGCAACATTAACCAAGCCAACAACACCCATGAAACAAAAAATACCTTGCCATCAAAGCCAGTGTTTATCTCATAAAGGCTGATACCAAACACAGTGGATGGGAGTATTTAAAGCAAATCCATTTCGTAACACTTAATATGAATACTTATCTCCTAACTGCATGTTTCAGTTGTTCATGAAATCCATGCAGCAAAATAACTTCACATTTATCCATGCTACATAGCATCTAATAAATACTTAAATTTCAAGATAAAAACACTCCTGCTTAGTCATACCTTTTTCAGCTCTTCTTTGGAGAACTTTTCGTAAGGGTTATGTTCCAGGTAGGTAATGTGCTCTGAATTATTGGTACCAAATCCTACAGTTTTTCCTTTTTTATTTCCAGATGGTTCATAAGGATGATGCAAAAGGTCATAATGAAGCATTGTGATCATTTCTTTTTTGATCAGCTCTTCACTTTTCTGTAAATCCGTTAGAGGTGGTTCTACATTTAAGGGTCTTAGAATAGTTTCATTTACCTAAAATTTTAAAACAAGTACAATTACCAAACATATCACTGCAATATGCTAATGTTATTAGCTGTTACAAAGATGCATTAAACAGCAGTTTTACATTTTTAGAAATCATTTTTTTGTTCCTTTTAAATTCTTACTAGTACCAGTGGAACATTCTAAAGATTATATTTGGGAACTACTTCACTATTTCCCACAAAGTAGATGACATTTTACAGACTTTATGAATGATATAAAAAGCATCAATATATATAAAAGAAACTTAAAACTTCCTAAGCTAAGAGTAAGAAGTTCTAACACTTACTTCTGATGGTCTTGGCAGATCTTTCTGGACAGCTTTGTGCATTCGTTTCATTTCCTTTACACGCTCTGCCTCTCGTATGGCCTAAAAAATGATTTTTATATCCATTATTGCAGCTATACAGTATTTGACACCTCTCAGTAAAGCGGAAAAGTCTTTGGTCTATAAGAACGTCATTATTCAAGAGTTAAAGCTGTAGAAATCTCTTCTAGTTTGTAGAAAGAATATGAAACTCAAAGAAATGAATCAGTTTATTCATTCTGATTACAATAGAAACTAATAACTTCTAATGTCTACTATATCATTCTCCAAATTTACATGGCTCTAATCATCAGATAACCACTTTTCTTGTCTAAATGGGAATCCTAAACTTAAGGGAGATTCCTCCAACACAACTCTTTTCTGTCACCCCAAAGCTACTGACTTTTAATTTAAAAAGGAAGCCAATGAATGTATTGTTTACTGATTCTTAAGTTATGAAAAACGTGGGATAACATTAAAATATCATTAATATAACTTAAAGATAGGGGAGCACTAAGCTTCCTAAAAATCATCCAGAAATGGAGTACAGGAGGACTTACTGAAAAGACTCATGTAATTTCAGTTCTAGTTCAATATTTACTACATCCCAGTTACAAGACCTAAGAAAATTTACTGAATTCATCTGAGTCTGTTTCCTCATTTCTAAAATGGAGCAACAGATTCAGCATCCTTTATCTGAAATACTTGGTTCAAGAAATATTTTAAATTTCAGATTTTTCAGATTATGAAACAGCTGTATTTTACTTATTGGCTCAATATCTTGAACCTGAAAATACAAAATCCAAATGCTCCAATGAACATTTTCTTTGAGTATCATGATGCCACTCAAAAAGTTTCAGATTTTGGAGCATTTCAGATTCAGATTTTTGGATTAAGGATGCTAAACGTATACTACCTATTACTATTTACATCACTGGGCTGTTAAGTACAAATCAGAAAGCAATTTAACTGTAAGCTCTATTAGTATAAGATGTTAGATGTTACTAATATCATTGTGACATGTTCTCTTTAAATTTCCAAATCTACAGTTTTTAATAATTTGTACTGGCTAACAACCATTTAGTCAACCAATCTAGGATGTACTTATTTTTAAGACTGACCAATAACATCTTTGCTTTGCTGAAACAATGTCTAAAAGATTTTCTATGTGTACTTTTAAGAGTATAATTTGACAGAATATTTAAATTTCCATACATGTACACTTTAAGAATGCCCAACAAGTTACTATGAGTATATTATTATGAGTATATATTATTAGTGACATAGTAATTTACTTTAGGGTAATTTTTTTAATACTGAAAAAACCTGTAAGTGGAAATCTCGAGACACTTAATAGCCATTCTTCATTTTTTAAGAATGAGCCTACTGACTTATTCAGCCAAACTCACACTGCTAGCACAGTTACCTACCTGCTTTCTAGCATCCACATCAGCAGCATCTTCAATGTAAGTATCATCTACTTCACGGTCTTCCAACTCTTTCTCAGCATTTTCTGGTAGAACAATTTCAAAATCATTCTTAGGGGCAGGAAGGCCCAACAATCCTAAACGAAGATTTTCACGAGATTCTCTTTCCTGTAGAAAAAAATTGGTCCTTCTCAATTCACATAAATATTCAACCAATATTCTATTCATTTTAATTCTAGAAAACTGATCTCTGACTTCAAAACTAAGCCAAGTTTTTTATTGATTTTCTACTTCCCTTTCTTCCCTGCATTAAGACCAACCAAAAACCTTAACTAGTGATCAGTGAAGATAGTCCAGGATATTCCAATAGAAGGTTTGAGGCAGGCAAAGAAAAAAGACCATTAAGACTTTCATTTGAAGGGATACATTTCTGACACTGAAATTTAATAGCTAATAAAAAGAATAGGTTTAAAAGTTAGTTTGTCCTTCAATTAATAAAACCTAATCTGAAAGATGTCCATATGTGTGTGTGTTTATTTTTAATGGAAATACTAAAGTATATGCAGATTTAAAAAAAAAAAAGTCTATGTGTCCTAAGTAACTGGCTGGTACCCAGAATTCTCCCTAGTAGAGACTACAGCCTCATTTTCCACTACTTCTTATGTGCATGTAGGTGTGAGAACCCAGGAAGATTTACTATGTCCAGAACATTTTCCATGCTTACTCATATTGTGGCCACCATCTAGGCCAGCCCCCACCCTCCTCCTATACCTCTTCAATGAAGGCTTTCCTGATATCCACCCACACAAATGAAATTATTCCTTTCTTTAACCACTCTAAGCATACTGGTATTACTCAAAGAGTTTGTTCTGTTCAGATACTACAATTATTTTTGGTCTTAGTTTAGCACTGCAACTCCACAGAATATAAACTTCTTTAGGACAAAGGACATCTTTACTCAACTTTAGATCCCCTAAAACAGCCGTTCTCAACCTGTGGGTCGCAACCCCTTTGTAACAATGAAAATACATCGTGGCATTAGGAAGGTTGAGAATCACTGTCCTAAAATGTCCATACACATGCTTTGCACACATTAGGTTCTTTAGAATTGGTATTAATCGATATCAATTTGGTCATTAAAAATATATATAAATTAACCAAATCAATACACAAAGTTAAAATTAATTTATAAACAAAAGACAAGTATCATTAAAACTTCATTTTTTGGCTCGGCGCCTGTGGCTTAGCAGGCTAAGGTGCCAGCCACGTACACCTGAGCTGGCGGGTTCAAATCCAGCCCGGGCCCACCAAACAACAATGACGGCTGCAACCAAAAATGGCCGGGCATTGTGGCGGGTGCCTGTAGTCCCAGCTACTTGGGAGGCAGAGGCAGGAGACTCGCTTGAGCCCAGGAATTGGAGGTTGCTGTGAGCTGTGATGCAACAGCACTCTATCCAGGGTGACAGCTTGAGGCTC
>CAUYON010099331.1:0-13672 GCA_963573935.1 Arctocebus calabarensis
GCCTGTAGTCCCAGCTACTTGGGAGGCAGAGGCAGGAGACTCGCTTGAGCCCAGGAATTGGAGGTTGCTGTGAGCTGCAATGCCACGGCACTCTATCCAGGGTGACAGCTTGAGGCTCTGTCTCAAAAAAAAAAAAAAAATAGGCCCATTCACCAGCTGACCTTGTGTTTACCGCAAGGGCTCAATGAAGAACAGTCATGCATGTAAGTTTTTTGTGGGTAAATCATCTGTCAGAAAGTGTGAGGCCACATTGCTGACTATTAACAGATAAGAAAAACAAGAAAATGTTTTAGCACAAAATCCTCACAGGGATCATCAGCCTTCAAGAGAAGCAGCGATGGCTCGGCGCCTGTGGCTCAGGTTAAGGCGCCAGCCACGTACACCTGAGCTGGCGGGTTCGAATCCAGCCCAGGGCCCGCCAAACAACAATGACGGCTGCAACCAAAAAATGGCCGGGCATTGTGGCGGGCGCCTGTAGTCTCAGCTACTTGGGAGGCGGAGGCAGGAGACTTGCTTGAGCCCAGGAATTGGAGATTGCTGTGAGCTGTGATGCCACACCACTCTATCCAGGGTGACAGCTTGAGGCTCTGTCTCAAACAAAAAAAAAAAAGAAAGAAGCAGCCATGAACTGTAAGCACCTAAGGGTCTAAGCCCATCCAAAACCCACTTTCCAGGTCAAAGAATTGAGGCCACAGAAAAGGAGGAGAAGGAGCTGGTCCAAATATCAGAAACCAAGGTTGCAGATGCCTAGAGAAAGCACTTCGTATCTGGTTAGTACTCTACGATCTCTTTGCTTTCACATTTTAAATTAACATTATTTGCTTATCACAAAACAGTTACCTGTTTGGTGTCTTTACTAAATAACCCTTTTTTCTACTCATGTGAACATACCTGCATTTTTTTTTAGAGACAGAATCTCCCTTTGTTGCCCTTGGTAGAATGCCATGGCTTCACAGCCCACAGCAACCTCCAGCTCCCTGGCTTGGGCGATTCTCTTGTCTCAGCCTCCCGAGTAACTGGGACTACAGATGCCCGCCACAATGCCCAGCTATTTATTTGTTGCAGTTCAGCTGGGGCCAGGTTTGAACCCACCACCCTCGGTATATGGGGCCGGCGCCCTACTTACTGAGCCACAGTTGCCACCCCTGCATTTTTTTAATTTAATTTTTTTTATTGTTTAGGATTCATTGAGGTTACAAAGAAATCAGTTACACTGATTGCATTGGTTAAAGTTGCTCTTATAATTGTGTCCCGCCCCCAAGAGGTGTGCCACATATCCAAGTCTCCCTCCTCCTCCCTCCTCCCCTTTCCCTGCTCCCTCATTCCCCTAACTCTCCCACCCCTTGTATTAGCTCATCTGCTGCCTTCATATTAGAATAGAGTACATTGGATTCTTGCTTCTCCATTCTTTTTTTTTTTTTTTTTTTGAGGCAGAGCCTCAAGCCGTCACCCCTGGATAGAGTGCTGTGGCATCACAGCTCACAGCAACCTCCAATTCCTGGGCTCAAGCGAGTCTTCTGCCTCTGCCTCCCAAGTAGCTGGGACTACAGGCTCCCGCCACAACGCCCGGCCATTTTTTGGTTGCAGCCGTCATTGTTGTTTGGCGGGCCCGGGCTGGATTTGAACTTGCCAGCTCAGGTGTACGTGGCTGGCGCCTTAACCTGTTAAGCCACAGGCACCGAGCCTTGCTTCTCCATTCTTGTGATGCTTTACTAAGAATGGGTTCTACCTCCATCCAGGTCAATACAAAAGATGTAAAGTCTCCATCTGTTTTAGTGGCTGAATATTTTAGAGGCTCCACGGTATACATATACCATAGCTTGTTAATCCATTCCCGGGTGAGTGGGCATTTAGGTTGTTTCCACACTTTGGCAAGTGTAAATTGAGTGCAATGAACAGTCTCATACAAATGTCCTTATGATAAAAGGATTTTTTTTTCTTTTGGGTAAATACCTAGTAATGGGATTGCAGGATCAAATGGAAGGTCTAATCTGAGTTCTTTGAGGATTCTTTGTACTTCCTTCCCAAAAAGGTTGTCTTAGTTTGCAGTCCCACCAGCAGTGTAAAAAGTGTTCCCTTCTCTTCACAGCCATGCCAGCATCTGCAGCTTTGAGATTTTTGTGATGTGGGCCATTCTCAAATGTGATGCTACTATAACATTTTATAATTTTAACCCCTCCAAATTCTCCCTCCCTTGTAGTTATTCACGACCTCAAAGTACTATGCTGAATGGATGTGTAACTGACCCTTGATTATTGAGCATTTAGGACTTAAATTTTAGATTTTCTCCAGTTTTTCTCTAGTTTTCTCAGTTTTCTGCTACAAAGAGCATCTTTTTTTTTTTTTTGAGACAGAGCCTCAAGCTGTCACCCTGGGTAGAGTGTCGTGGCATTACAGCTCACAGCAACCTCCAATTCCTCGGCTCAAGCGCGTCTCCTGCCTCTACCTCCCAAGTAGCTGGGACTACAGCGCCCGCCACAACGCCCGGCTATTTTTGTTTGGGTTGCAGCCATCATTGTTGGTTGGCGGGCCCAGTTTGAATTCAAACCCACCAGCTCAGGTTTACATGGCTGGCGCCTTAGCCCGCTGAGCCACAGGTGCCGAGCCTACAAAGAGCATCTTAATAGGAGACTTTTTGTTCATTCTCATAATTATTGCCATTCTAAAGCAATCTATGATCTGGACAACTGCTCTCCAAAATGTTGTGACTTCAGCGTCCTCCAACCATACATGAGAGTAATCATTTCTTCAGCCCTCCCTAACAGAGATAGGGTTCTATAACTTTTTTCATCTTTTACAGTTTAAATAGGTAGAAATTCCATTTCTCTGCTTACTGCAGAAAATTGAACACTGTTCATGGTTTATTAGCCATATATATTTCATTTTTTAATAACCTTCCTAGTCAGACATTTCCTTTGCTCATTTTTCTATTGTAGTCTATTGTCTTTTCCTTAATTATTTCTAAGAGGCCTTTTTGTATATTAAGAATATTAATCCATTGCCTCACATGTTACAGCTCCTGTTAGTTTTTTATATTGTCTATTTGGTGTTTTTTCATGATTATGGAGTTAACCCTGTAAGTATTTCCTTTGCCATTTCTGCTTCGAATGGTTAGCAAAAAGGCTTTACACCATAAGGGTAAAATTATCTGTATTTTCTTCTAAACCTTTTTTTTTTTTTTTTTGAGACAGAATCTCAATCTGTTGCCCTTGATAGAGTGCATTGGCATCACAGCTCACAGCAACCTCAAACTCTTGGGCTTAAGCGATTCTCTTGACTCAGCCTCCCAAGTAGCTGGGACAACAGGCGCCCACAATGCCTGGCTATTTTTTTGTTGTTCTTGCAGTTGTCATAGTTGTTTAGCTGACCCGGGCCAGCTCTAACTCACCAGCCTCGATGTATGTGGCCAGCACCCTAACCGCTGAGCATAGGTGCCAAGTCGTCTTCTCCTTTTCTTTTTTTGAGACAGAGTCTTATTATGTTGCCCTCAGTAAAGTGTTCTGGTGTCACAGCTCACAGCAATCGCAAACTCTTGGGCTTAAGCGATTATCTTGTCTCAGCCTCCCAACTAGCTGGGACTACGGGCGCCCGCCACAATGCCCTGCTCCTTTTGTTGTTGTTATAATTGTCATTGTTGTTGAGCAGGGCTCGGCTGGGTTTGAACCCACCAGCCCTGGTGTATGCAGCCGGCACCCTAACCACTGAGCTACAGGCGCCCTCCCGAGCCTTCTTCTAAATCTTACTAAATATCATGACAAGTAATCCATTTATTTAAATTTTTGTCTGACTTGAAATTATTTTAGTTGTGATATGATTCAGAATCTAATTTTGTTTTTTCTTTCCTCAAATGGTTAGTCAATTGTTCCAATCATTCCATTTATTCCCAGATTTCAAAACAGTGTCACTTTGGACATTTGGGGCTGGATAATTCTTTGTTGTGGAAAGCTACCTGGTGCAAGGTAAGATGTGAGGCAGCATCCCTGACCTCTATTAGATTCCAGTTGCATCCCCCCAATGGAGACCATCAAAAATGTCTCCTGACATTGCCCAGTGCTTCCCAGGAAGCAAAATCACACCCAATTAAGGACCACTGACGTTATCCTTTCCTTGGTGATTTGGAATAGCCACTTTTACCACGCAATACATTCTTATATATCATATACACCAGGCCTACATCAGGCCTTTCCATTCAGTTCCAAGGAGATAATGTCTGTTCTTGGACTCGTATTACCAAACTACTTTCATTATTGTGGTTTTGTATTAACTTTTAAATCAGTTTATGTTCTTGCTTTCCCAGCCTCTCTTTTTTTTAATCCTCCATGGAGGACACTTAATCTTATCATGCTACTGGGTGAGAATGAAACAAGAGAGACCCAGGCAGAATCTGGGGCAAAGGCGGGTCCCACCTTTGTGCCAAGGAGCTGCTTGCGGGGTGAGGCCAGCAGACAGGGCTGCTGACAGCTGATAGGGGAAAGGACACCCGCAGCACCTAGAAGCCGTATCTCCAGGGTCACCTGCTGAAGCCGGAGAGGAGGAGCTACGGCAAAGAAAACAGGGAGATGGGGCGTTCCTAAGTGGAGCTGTGGAAGGCTGGAGTGGGGGGCAGGACATCTGCGATTATTTTCAGGGCATCTAGACACCTGTTGTTGCATGAGGAGCTGAATACTCTCCTGTAGCCTCCCCTTTTTTTCAGAGACAGAGTCTCACTCTGTGGCCCCAGGTGGAGTGCTATGGCATCATAGTTCACAGCAACCCCTTACCTCAGCCCCCCAAGTAACTGCCACTACATGTGGCTAGTTTTTCTATTTTTAGTAGAGACAGGAGTCTCGATCTTGCTCAGGCTGGTCTCAAACTCCTGAGCTCAGGCAATCCACCCACCTTAGCCTCCAGAGTGCTAGGATTATAGCTGTGAGCCACCACATTCAGCCTGGAGAGTAGCCCTGTATGCCTCTGTTTAGTGGAGGACAGCTGATGGTACCCTCCCTAAGGACAGAGAACTCAGGTCCCCCTCACTGTTGGGAAGGAGGCTCCTGCCTCTGCCGAGGACTGTTGGGATTAATACTCAGGGGTGCCTTCCCCAGAAGCACACAGCCTGGAGGTTCTAGCATTTTCAGTTCCCATCTTCTCAGAAGGGTCTTGCTGTGGTTACCAGGTGGGCTCCCCACTATGGCAGGGACTTAGGCTCTGTCTCTGACTGTCCAACAGCTCAGATCAAAGAAGTGACTGGCATCTCAAGGGTACCAGTTAGGATGGCTCCAGTTGCAAAAAACAGAAGACACATCTCAAACTGGTTTAAGTAGTAAAAAGAAATGAATAGGTCACATCACAGGATAGTCCACAGGGACACATTGTTACCAGAACCTACTCTTTCCCAGACTCTGTGCTATGTCCCCTAGAGTAGTGGCATTGTTGGTAAAGGCTTGGACTTTGGTGCTCTTAGATAGACACCCTGAGTTGCGTGATTCACTTTCACAAACGGCAGAAAATTCTTTGCTCCAAAATCCCTGCAAGAAGTCCTGAGACTCACTGAACAGACTGGAGCTGCTCCTCTGTCCATCCTGCAGGAGAGCAGAATGGGCTGGTCTCGATTGGCTTAGAGCTGGACTCACAGAAGTCCCCCACTGGAAATCTGAGACCATGGGGAAAGGGGAAAGGAGGGAATGGCAGCTGGGATACCCACAAGTGTCCTGTGTGCTAGGCTTTCTGAAGGAACAGGAAGAGAAGCAGGTTTGACACGCTTGTTGCCTTGGAGAAACTTTGCCTCCTCTATCTTCAATAGACTCAGACATCATTATGCCTTTATAATTTCCTCCCAGGCTCAAGACTCAAAAACCCTATCAGCTTCAGGTCATAGCAAAAAGGTAAGCAATGGACATACATGTGACCTACATCAGGATCGAGAGCCTCACGGTCTGGCAAAGCCAGGTTCTTGCTGTATGTTCTAGCCAGACCCTCAATAAAGGGCACATGCAAAGCTCAAAGGGGTCATGTGACAAGTGTTTTGTCTGAGAAACAAATTGTGGCTATTACAGCAAAAAGCACCCTGAGGAAGCGAGCTGGCCTGCCATAGCCACTGTCCATCCTGAAATGCTTGGCTGCTCCAGGGTGCCAGGAGAGCTGCCCAGCAAGGAAGCAAGAGCCCTAGCCTGGTGTCAGGCCAACAGCTTTGCAAGGCAATGCCTGGAACAGCTGCCCTATCTCTCCAAAACATGTTTCTCATCACATGTCCCAGAAATTTTGCATCAGCCCACGAAGCAGGTCAGTGGCTCCTACCCATGAACTCTGCTGTTTTGTAAAAAGTTCTGCAAGATGCGGGTAGGGGTTATTAGGGTAGGAGATGAGCTCCCTTTTCCATACAGGCTAGGAGCAAACCAGGCTTAGCCTGTCATGGTACCATCATGACTCAAGCTTCCCCCTGCAGTCAGGGTGGACCAAGCTGCAACAGGCCATGGGGTTGCACTGGGAAAGCCAGCATTGCACACCAGACATTCAGAAAATGACAGTAGTATCAGTGTCATTACAATGATGCTTGCAAATCAGACTTTTTTTAGTCTAGCACTTCACCCTAGTTCATTTATATGGAAGATCTTAACAAGAGTACAAGATCCCAACCATAAAATCCCAGAAATGGGTAACAGAGGCATCTCTACCATCTACAAAGTCAAAAATAACCTCCCGTGTGCTTTCAGGACCACGCATGGTGGCTCAAGCCTATAATCCCAGCACACTGGAAGGCCGAGATGGGTACATCACTTAAGTTCAGGAGTTCAAGAGAGCCTAAACAAGAACAAGACCCTGTCTCTACTAAAAATAGAAAAACTAGTTGGGTGTCATGGCAAGCACCTATAATCTCAGCTACTCAGGAGGTTGAGGCAAGAGGATCACTGGAGCCCAGGAGTTTGTGATTGCCATGAGCCGTGATGATGCCACGGCACTCCACCGAGGGGGACGAGATGAGATTCTATCTCAAAAAAATAAAATATAATATAAAATAAAAATATAAAATAACCTCCTTTGTGCTTTCTTTCCCCTCTCCTTTTATTGCCTTTGAAGACCCCAGAAGCACAGCCTACAGGTTTCATGGAGGGAGTCCCTTCTCTGCGCACAAGTGGACAGCTCAGTGCCGTTATTTTTTTATTTTTTATTTTTTTGCAGTTTTTGGCTGGGGTCGGGTTTGAACCCGCCACCTCTGGTATATGGGGCCAGCGCTCTACTCCTTGAGCCACAGGCACTGCCTGTGTTCTTTGTTTCTATGGCATCCAGAGCTTCTGCTGGGTGCAAGCTTTTCTGAAGGAGCTATTGCCAAAGCAGACACAAAAAGTCATTTCAATAGTCCTTAAATAATTTTCCATGAACTCTTTCACTTTAAGAGGGGGCACTCCACCTGGCATCCAGCAGTCTCATTTATCTCTTATTTGGAAGTGCCTTACTGGTAGGACGTTTTCTCTGTGTGGAGGTACCAGATAAACTGTCCTTGCTTTGCTTTCACTTTCTCCACCACTGTAATGACAAGTTCCCTTGTGTGCTAGCTGTGTGACCTTGGATTGCTTTCCTAACCTCTGCAATGCCTTAAGTCTTATCTGTAAGGTATAACTTCCCAATTGAGTTTATTGTGAGGAGTAAATGAGTTAAAGCAAGTGAACGTTAAATTAAGGCAAGTTATGACTAATTTTGCACCACCCTAATTATTGTCTGATTTCCTTCAGCCAAACCCATTTAAATTACATAACACAGGAGATCTAAATTATACCTATTCCATAATTACACATTTAATTACAAAATAAATATGCACTGAAAGCAAAGACTAGTACAGATCATGGAAAATGAAAATAGTAGATGGGGAATCATGAGTAGGTGATTTATAATGTACTGCTTATATATAATAACATGGGAAAAGTAAGCTCAAAAAGAGTTGTATGTCGGTTCGGCGCCTGTGGCTTAACAGACTAAGGCACCAGCCACGTACACCTGAGCTGGCGGGTTCGAATCCAGCCCGGGCCCGTCAAACAACAATGATGGCTGCAACCAAAAAAAAAAAAATGGCCAGGCGTTGTGGCAGGCACCTGTAGTCCCAGCTACTTGGGAGGCGGAGGCAAGAGACTCGCTTGAGCCCAGGAATTGGAGGTTGCTATGAGCTGTGACGCCACAGCACTCTATCCAGGGTGACAGCTTGAGGCTCTGTCTCAAAAAATAAAAAATAAAAGAGTTGTATGAGGTGGACTTACAATAACAGGGGAAAAGTAAATTCAGAGTTGTATGAGGTGGAAATGCAATAAATATACATATTTTGTGATATCTGTGAAAGATTAAAAAAATCTTCCCTTCAGCTTCTGGCTTAGCTATTGTTACATAACAAACTATCCTAAAATATAGTGGCTTAAAATAAGTAGTTTATTTTGCCCACACTTGGAGGATTTGGGATTTGAGGAGGGCTCAGTTCAGCTGCTCTTCTCTGTTCACATGGCATCAGCGGTGTGTCTCAGCTGCGGGACTGGAGATCAACCTTCAAGACGGCCTGACATAGCTGCAGGCTAGGCCCAGCTGGTGGACATGAGCTCTGCCAATGCTGCTGGCAGGGAGGGGAGGGGAGATATCTAGGTGCTGCTCCATGAATCTACTCAGGCTACTTCCCAGCACAGCAGCCTTAGGGTAGTCAGACTTCTCTGATGGCAACTATCTTTCTGTAGAGCAGGTGTTTCAAGAGACAGGAAGTGGGAGCTGCCAGCCTCTTATGGCTTAGACCTGAAAAGTGGCAGACACTTCTGCCAAATCCTATGGATCAAAGCAGCTGGAACCCACCTAGTTTTAAGGAGAGGGTGCATAGACCCCACTTCTATGGGAAGAGGGTCAAAGAATCTGTGGCCATTCTCAAACTGTCAGTTATCTTTTTCTTATGCCAGCCTGCATGCTGGTGCCATAGATAAAAATCATTACCACCATTTCTTGCCTTACATACTTCCCTATATTCTTTTTCCCTCTTACTCCTTCTCAATTCCTGGTCCTATGCCTTTCTCTCATTCTCCCTGATACTCACCTCCAGTTCCTGGTTCTAAAGCTCCCCTACGTTCCAATGACTTCATATTAATCAAGAGCTTTGGAATCTGGCAGACCTGGGGCAGAACTAATTCTTATCAATTATTTGCTATGTCTCTGGACAAGATGCTTTTTTTTTCTTTTTTTGAGACAAAATCTCACTATATCGCCCTAGGTAGAGTACCGTGGTGTCACAGCTCTCAGCAACCTCAAACTCTTGGGTTTAAGTGATTCTCTTGCCTCAGCCTCCCAAGTAGCTGGGACTACAGGTACCTGCCACAATACCTGGCTATTTGTCTGCTGCAGTTGTCATTGTTGCTTAGCTGGCCTGGCTGGGTTCAAACCTGCCAGCCCCGTTGTATGTGGCTGACGCTGTAATCACTGTGCTAAGATGCTTAATATCTAACAATTTCTTCACCTAAAATAAGACTACCTCGGCTGGTGGCTGTGACTCAGTGGGTAGGGCACCGACCCCACATACTGAGGCTGATGGGTTCGAACCCAGCCCTGGCCAAACTTCAACAATAAAACAGACGGACGTTGTGGTGGG
The DNA here is from genome assembly GCA_963573935.1 of Arctocebus calabarensis. Lineage (NCBI taxonomy): Eukaryota > Metazoa > Chordata > Mammalia > Primates > Lorisidae > Arctocebus > Arctocebus calabarensis. The sequence goes on from CAUYON010099331.1 coordinate 9,584, forward strand.
TGCCTATAGTCCCAGCTACTGGAGAGGCTGAGGCAAAAGAATCACCTAAGCCCAAGAGCTGGAGGTTGCTGTGAGCTGTGACACCACGGCACTCCACTGAGGGCAACAAAGTGAGACTCTGTCTCTAAAACAAATAAATAAATAAGAAGACTACCTCATAGGATTATTGAGAGAATTAAGAAATAATGCATTTGGCTCGGCGCCTGTGGCTCAGCGGGCTAAGGCGCCAGCCACATACACCTGAGTTGGCGGGTTCGAATCCAGCCTGGGCCCGCCAACCAACAATGACGGCTACAACCCAAACAAAAATAGCTGGGCGTTGTGGCGGGTGCCTGTAGTCCCAGCTACTTGGGAGGCGGAGGCAGGAGACTCGCTTGAGCCCAGGAATTGGAGGTTGCTGTGAGCTGTAATGCCACGACACTCTACCGAGGGCGACAACTTGAGGCTCTGTCTCAAAAAAAAAAAAAAAAAGAAAGAAAGAAATAATGCATTTGACAAAAATTGTAAAGTCTGACAATACTAAACGGTGGCAAAGGCATAGAACTGAAACTCTTACACCTTGCTAATGAGTATTTAAACTAGTTCAATTTGGGGACCAATCTGGCAATATCTGCTAAGATTAAAAATGAACATGTAGGCTCAGCGGCTAGGGTGCCAGCCACATATACCATAGCTGGTGGGTTCAAACCCAGCCCAGGCCTGCCAAAAAATAATTACAACTACAACAAAAACAAAAAAAGTAGCTGGGAGTTGCGGTGGGCACCTGTAGTTTCAGCTACTTGGGGGAGCTGAGGCAAGAGAATTGCTTAAGCCCAAGATTTGAGATTGCTGTGAGGTGTGACACCACGGCACTCTACCAAGAGCAACATAGTAAGACTCTGTCTAAAAAAAAAAAAAAAAAAAAAAGAACATGTAGTTGGGTGCGGTGGCTCATTCCTGTAATCCTAGCACTCTGGGAAGCCAAGGCGGTTGGATTGCCTCTGGTTTCACAGGTTCAAGACGACCAGCCTGAGCAAGAGCAAGACCCCATCTCTAAAAATAGCTGGACATTGTGGCCAGCGCCTGTAGTCTCAGCTACTGGAGAGGCTGAGGCAAGAGAATAGCTTGAGCCCAAGAGTTTGAGGTTGCTGTGAGCTATGACGCCATGGCATTCTACTGAGGGTGACAAAGTAAGAGTTTGTCTCAAAAAAAAAGAACACTGGGGGCAGCACCTGTGGCTCAGCGAGTAGGGCGCGGGCCCCATATGCAGAAGCCACGGGTTCAAACCCAGCCTCAGCCGAACTGCAAAACAGAAAAATAGCCAGGCATTGTGGCGGGCGCCTGTAGTCCCAGCTACTCGGGAGGCTGAGGCAAGAGAATCTCCTAAGCTCAAGAGTTGGAGGTTGCTGTGAGCAGTGTGATGCCATGGCACTCTACCAAGGGCGATAAAGTGAGACTCTGTCTCTACAAAAAAAAAAAAAAAAAGAACACTGATTTACCATGTGGCCAGTTGAGGCTGCCTGTTTCAGGATCCTTAAACCTGTAAGCATAGTGGGAACCCAAGGGAGTTTTTTTTAAATCTCCAAAAAATTTTTTTTAAAAGTGTTCATTATTTTATTCTTAGTATGTCTGAAATTCTTTCCTATGTCTGGTATATTTCACAATATATGTAAATGTTTTCTTGTTTGTTTGTGAGACAGTCTCACCTTGTTGCCCTGGGTAGAGTGCCATAACATCATAGCTCACAGCAACCTCAAACTCTTGGGCTCAAGCTATCCTTTTGCTGCAGTCTTCCTAGAAGCTGGGACTATAGGCACCTCCCACAATGTTCGGCTATTTTTTTAGAGATAAGGTCTCACTCTTGCTCAGCCTGGTCTCGAACTGACATCAAGCAATCCACCTACTTTGGCCTCCCAGAGTGCTAGGATTACAGGTGTATGCCACCACGACAAACCTATATATGTAAAAGTTTTAAAGGCTGGCTTTAAGTATGTAGTACAATACAGGGAATTTAGCAAAGGTTCGATGTACAGCAGTGACTACTGTCACTTTTACTCAGAAGTTTACCCCTTGTCATTTCCTCAACTTCAAAAGTCTGTCCTTCATTCCATCCTTCAGATACAAAACGGTGTTTCCTTTTTTTTTTTTTCTTTTTGTAGAGAGAGAGTCTCACTTTATCACCCTGGGTAGAGTGCCGTGGCGTCACACAGCTCACAGCAACCTCCAACTCCTGGGCTTAGGCGATTCTCTTGCCTCAGCCTCCCGAGTAGCTGGGGCCCACCACAATGCCCAGCTATTTTTCTGTTTTGCAGTTCGGCTGAGGCCAGGTTTGAACCCACCACCTTTGGTATATGGGGCCAATGCCCTACCCGATGAGCCACAGGCACCGCCCAGGTATTTCCATTTTTATAGACACTCAAATGAGCATGTGACTAAAGTCATGGAAAGCACTCTAAATCTGGTTACCCAGATCTGGACCAGCTGAGTTAAATTGGCTTTTGAGAACAGTTATTTTCTTTTTTGAAGTCAAGAAATCAAATTTATAAATATACCATGTGGTCAACTGCTAACAGTGGACAGATTTTTTTAAATGCTGATTTGAAATCAAGACATATCAATATCCTAGTTCAAGTCCAAGTCCTTCATTTCTAGATTGAAACAAGGAGTACTGATTTACCCCCATGTGGCCAGTTGAGGCTGCATGTTTCAGGATCCTCAAACCTACAAGCATATTGGGAACCCAAGAGAGCTTTTAAAAATCTCAATGCCAGCTCAACATCCATGGCTCAGTGGTTAGGGTGCCGGCCACATACATCAGGGCTAGTGGGTTCAAACCTGGCCTGGGCCTGCTAAACAACAACAACAACAACAAAAAATAGCCAGGTGGTGTGGCGGGTGCCTATAGTCTCAGCTACTTTGGAGGCTGAGGCAAGAGAATCACTTAAACCCAAGAGCTGGAGGTTGCTGTGAGCTGTGACAGTACAGCACTTTACCAAGGGTGACATAGTAAAACGCTGTCTCAAAAAAATTAAAAAGGCTCATCGCCTGTGACTCAAGTGTCTAAGGTGCCAGTCACATATACCTGAGCTGGGGGGTTCAAATCCAGCCTGGGCCCGCCAAACAACAGGGATGGCTGCAACCAAAAAATAGCCGAGTGTTATGGCAGGCACCTATAGTCCCAGCTACCTGGGAGGCAGAGGCAGGAGAATTGCTTGAGTCCAGGAGTTGGAGGTTACTGTGAGCTGTGATGTCAAGGCACTCTATCCAGGGTGATAGCTTGAGGCTCTGTCTCAAAAAAAAAACAACAAAAAATCTCAATGTCCAGGCCACAACTATACCATAAAGAATCACACTATCCAGGACGCAGGCCTATGCTTTCCAGATAAGTCCAACCTGTGAATTTAGGTTATCCTTCCCCATTCTTCAATGTGTAAAACATTAATTCCTTAAGTTTTTAACATCCAAGTCAACCATGGATTTAACGGGAGTAATAAAACTACTTAGGCCTGTGACAGAGTGCTAGCTGCCTATAGCAGTGTCTGTTCTTCTGGTCCTTTAGTACTCTAACTTTTTGCTGGATATGTGGCTACATTAAAAGGACAGGATGAAGAAGGGAAAGCTATACATTACCTCAGAATGACAACTAATAAATTTATGAGGAAAGAGAAAAATAGAAAACCACTTTATGGGCTCGGCGCCTGTGGCTCAACGGACTAAGGCGCCAGCCAAGTACACCTGAGCTGGCTGGTTCGAATCCAGCCCGGGCCCGCCAAACAACAATGACGGCTGCAACCAAAAAATGGCTGGGCATTGTGGCGGGCACCTGTAGTCCCAGCTACTTGGGAGGCGGAGGCAGGAGACTCACTTGAGCCCAGGAATTGGAGGTTGCTGTGAGCTGTGATGCCACAGCACTCTATCCAGGGTGACAGCTTGAGGCTCGGTCTCAAAAAAAAAAAAGAAAGAAAGAAAACTACTTTATGACTATCTTAGTAATACTTGATTCAGGCAAAATTCAGCAATGGATATTAAGGCCATTGGGTGAAAATTGGCTGGGGCACCAGACATTCACACAACCTCAGGTATCACTCCCAAACAGAATGCACTGATTCC
>CAUYON010099332.1:0-15622 GCA_963573935.1 Arctocebus calabarensis
TGTAGTCCCAGCTACTTGGGAGGCAGAGGCAAGAGACTCGCTTGAGCCCAGGAATTGGAGGTTGCTATGAGCTGTGATGCCATGGCACTCTATCCAGGGTGACAGCTTGAGGCTCTGTCTCAAAAAAAAAAAAAAAAAAATGTGTCCTTGCAGTGAGGAAACCAAGGCACTGTTTTTGAGTCAAGGCAAACGAACCTAAGAGGTGGGGATAGAGAAAGATGAAGTCCAGAGTGTCCTTTATGGGGAATGAGGCCACAGTTACATTCGTACCAAACTTCTACAAACCGAGCTGGGGGCCCGGACTCTAGAAGGGCCCATATGGAAGAATGGTACTTAGGGATGAGAAACAGGGGCCTGCCTAGCGCTCTGGGGAGAGTGTGTAAGCGCACGTCTGTGTGTCGGTGTATATATATGGTTTTGTTAGGTTATGTGTAAATTTGCAAATTGTTTCCTTTTTATATATATATATGAGAAATAAAGCTTAATTGTCCCAGAAATCTTACATTTGTTTTTATTCATCATGGGTAAATAAAGGAAACTGGGACCTCTGGAATTACAACTGCACCAAAAGCAGAGCAAAACCCTCTGCAGCTGGCTGCCTCTGCTTCTAGATACAGTTCCAGCTCTCCCTCTAGGCCAGGGCTTCTCCACCTTCCTAATGCCATGGCCCTTTAACAGTTCCTGTGGGTCGCAACCCACAGGTTGAGAACCACTGCTCTAGGCAGCTTATAGGGCCTGCAGGCTGTTGGCCAGGAGCTGTCCCCTTTCCTATGCTTTCCTGTCGCTTAGAACTGCTACTGAGGCAGCAGTATAGACCCACTGTAATGATGAGGAAATGGGCCTTGGCATCTGGTCCTTTAGCTACCTCATGACTCACCCTGCCACCCCACCCCCTCCCCAAATGAGCAGGAACGCGATCTGCTACAACAAAAGAAACTTTATTTAAAAATATTTTTTACAGACATGGGTGCTTGAAAAAGCTCTTTAGTTAACTGTGTATGGAAATGAAAAAAATTAATAAATAACATTAGTATAACAGACCTCTAAACATTAATACATTGGCAAAACAAAATGGACTTAAAATGAATGAAAATGAATCTTAAAGCTCTGCTATTCTCTGTAAGAATATTTACCTTCTGTTTTTCTTATTCTTTACAGGTAAGAATGATTAAATACTGCTAATATAAATTTTTTTATATTAATGACACATTTTTAAAATAGTCCATGAAAATCTCATCTAAGTGTTTGTTTTGTTTTCTTCTTAACACTGATATACAAATTGGGACTCTTCATTCTGGAGAAAGCATCAAGTTTTCTCTAGCCCCACCCAGGCCAAGAATTTCAGAATCTTAAATAAGGAGGACTTTTAAAAAGAATTGTTTCTTTCAATTCTTTCTTAAAGGCAGGGAAAAACTGAGAAAGGGTTAAGAGATAAGTAAAATGTCATTATAGAGAAAATTTTTTTCCCTCTTTTGCTAAAACCTACAATGGTCACAATACCAAGGACAGGTTTCTGGTATGTGTTCCTTGCTGCCCTTCCCTGGGGAAAACTAGACCCTGCAGAGGGCAACAGTTGCTTAATGCTTTAAATCCAAAGCCTTTAAAGTGAAAGGAAAGCCACGTCCAATGAAAGTAGGCAGGAGGTCTAGACCAGTTCAGGATCCAGCAAAAACACCAACAAATGAACAACCTCCCCTTCTTAGGGAGTCCATCCTACACTTCTCCACTCTGCTGGGTAATTAATAACACGAGGAGGCTGGGACACTTGGAATGGTCTAGAGTACACCTGGAAATTATGGAACATTTGTCTCTTCTTGCAGGAGACAAAAGCATTCAACCTGATAACTAAGCTGCTCATTGGGAAGAACCAAATGATTCCAGGGTACAATGCTGCTTTCAAAGCAGCATTGTGGCTGGGAAAAGGGACCACTGACACACTGTACCTGCATGCCACCTCTCCACTCACAGAGAGCACTTCTTCCTGTCCCCTAAACTCTAGGGACTAATGAGACTCAAGGTAGAGGAGCTCAGACTCTGGCATTTCCATATTAAGTCCTAAAATGCAGCCTGAGATACAGTGCTGCCTTAGAAAGGCACAAAACATTTGGCTTTTTTTTTTTTTCAGTGTGCTAAAAATTGTTTTGTTTTGAATAAAGGAAAAAGATATATAAGGTTAAAAATCCCAAGTCACCACAGCCAGAAAGCAGATGTAGGAGGTACCTCATAGCTGCCATGCCCCTAGCACATGTTTTAGCAGGAAGCCAGGCGGCGTCCACTCTCAAGGGCACGGTGCTGCAGGCTTACCCGGACAGCAGGAGAGAGCAAGTGGTCTGCGAACACAGAAGCAGTTCTTTGCATTTTAAGTTTTAAGCCATAAGCATGGCTACCCTCACCCACAACAGGGTCAGAGGTAGGTAGGGAAGAGGGAACTGACAACACTGGCACCCAGGACACCCCACTTCTGGGCCTGAGCGTGGAGATGGTGCAAGGCCCGAGGAGCTGCACACGGCACGCATTGAGCAACACTCCTCTCTGGTCTCCTGTCCGCTTCAAGGGTTGCAGAACTTGCGAGAAACAACGTGGAGGGCCTTTCTCGTCTGTTTTGGGGGCTAAATCGGGATACGGGGCTGGGCAATCAGAACTGCTGATCTGCTGCCAAACCAGTAGGAGAGCTGAGGTCGACTTAGGCGGTTGCTCAGTACAAATACAGGGAGTGATCAGCCACACTTTTCTCAAGTACTATAGTAGGGAAGGGACAGCGAGAGCTCCAAACAGCTGTCAGTTAACAGCTGGCCTTCAACATTGTCTTCCATGCGACTTGGAACGACTGTGCAGGGTTTGCTCTCCCACCCGCTTTCCCACCTTTTACTGAAACACTGGTACTTCCCCTTGAAACCAACCCAGATTTCCTGGGACACTGTGAAGGCACATGGCACTGCTGTCCCTCTGCTCCTTAATTTGGGAGCCTCAACTAGAATATCAGATGCAAAATCTGATGAACCACCCTCCCTCATGTGCCTTGATGTGTATCTTTGGATTATTAGGTTATTTCTGTGTGTATCAAATGACTAGTAGTTTAAAAAAGTTTTAAGTAAGGCGGTATGAAATGCCTTATAATTCAGGACACGATCTAGGAGGAGATAAATAGAAAAGACTGAGGCAAGCAGAAGTAGTTTTTAAAAAACCAAAACACACAGGACTAAAACAAAAGTAACTGGCCAGGGAAGACACAGGTATCCTGTCCAAAAAGCTCTGAATAAAAACTATTCCAAACAGAAACCTATATTTAATTTATATCCTGGCAACTGTTACAGATTCTTACTAGCTCTGGCAAAGTAGTTTTCGAGGTACCTAGGAACGCCTGCCTAAGAAAATTACTGCCGTGCTCCCCTCACATAGGAAGGAACAAATGAGCAGGCGAGGAGGAGAGGGGCCACGAGCCCACAGAATGAATCTATTTCCAGGGTTAAAACCTGAAGAGAGGCCAGAAGTCTGTGGGTAGTGGCTACAGTGGAATCTGTTATTAGATTCTGCTCTCTATGGAACATGAAAGAAGGCGAAAGACCTGAGGTTGAATGGAGGCTAAGGAATGCCACCCAGGAACAGACTTGCTCCAGAACAGGACAGATTGGTCCTAAAGAGGGAAGTCAGAAATCTTGGATGCCAAGACTGACCAAGGGAAGAAAAACAGGAACTATGGATTTCCTCAGTATCCCAGATACTCTCCCATGACTGCCTTTCCACTCTCAAGAAAACAGGACAATACCATCTTTGCTCCCAGAGGGGAAGCCTTTTCAGGTCATCTATGGAGTCCTTACCCTTATCCCTGAACAAGCTGAAGATGCGTGCTGCTGCTGCTGCTGCCCATATTGTGCCGTCTCTGCTCTCCCTAGCAAGGCCTACTGGTCAGGGGCGGACACACCCGCTGTGTGTGCTGGGCTGAGTGTACGCTTTCTTTTTTTGTTGTTTGTTTGTTTGTTTAGTGTACGCTTTCTTAAGAGTAAGAACTATGAAGAACTGGGAATCTGTTCATGGTAATCCTCAGAGCTGGAAGGCTGTATGGGCCTGAGGATTGGGGTGCTTATTTTGTGGCCACATGTGATGATAAACAGGCTGTGAGGCAGGGGAAAGGACGAAGTACAGAACTTCACAGTTCCGGCTCCATTCAAGAACAATTACACACTCATCCTGGTGCCATGAAATACCCTGCATCCTCAACGCCCCCTCACCCTGTCTTTTTTTAGCTTGAACATTCCTGATTCTTACATCCACAGATCCCTAACCAGAACAGTCAAAAATACAACCTTGACCTTCTTCCACCCTTCTCTGTACATTAAGTAGTTACATGCATTCCTAAAGAATGATTGCCAGTGTAGACTGAGCTCAGTGTAGGAAAAGTAATGGTTTGTGCCGCGTTAGCAGAATGCTTTAAACTGGACTTGTAAAGCTTTAAGATCTGGTAGAATGACGTGCTGACACTATGCTTTAGGGCCTGTAAGCTCCCCACTCCAGGAGGTAAAGATATTTAGAGAATTGACTGAGTTCAATCTCTATTACTGTCCAGCTCCTGGAAGGCCAAACAACTGATTGAAGATCACGACCCAAAGGCAGATGCCCACCCCTTCCCTATACCTTTAGCCCTTCCGAAACATAAAATTAGCTGCAAAGTTTGCTGAAAGATTAGAAAACAAATTTCAAATAGGATGGGAGATGGTGACAGGTCCCAGAGGGCAATAAGGAAACTTTCCCAACCAAGGGTATCAGGGACACAAGCAGCTGAGTAAAAAGACCAAGGAAGGCACTCAATTGGAAAGGAGACTGTGGGCAGACACTTGGCGCCAACATTTAATGCCCTACTTTGTGACTCACAGACAACAGACCCCTCAACCCACCAAACAGATTTCAATGGCATGCACAATAATCGCAGGCACCCATGCTCTTATACCAAGAAAGACAGCAGGCTTGAGTCCTGACCGGATTCTAACCAGGACAGCTCTGTAAGGAAAGTAAATCTATAAAAAAGACCTGTGAGTAAAAATCACGCAAGCTTACTGGGAAGAGTTATTTTAAGGTCAAATGCAATTGCTAAGAAAGCCCAAGTACAATCCTCCAACACCAGTGAACTACAATGTGGTGGCGGGGAAGGACAGACACAGCTGGTGTTTCTGGCGCATGGTAATCACTCAAACATGGGCTGAGTGAATAAACTATTACAGCTAGACCAATGGGCAGAATGCTATTATTCAGTGACGTGGTCACTCTAGAGTCAGAAAGGCCAATGACAAGAAGAGGACTTAAGACTTTGGGAAGAAGGTCTACAACCTTCTGCATTTTCATAATGTGAGGTAGGAGAATATTCTGTATTAATACCACTGCAGATTATCCACAAAAAGGACTAGATCTTACAGGGAATATATAGCTGGTCCCTAGTTTTTATAGCAAGTTTTATTACAAAAATTCATTTGTAGGTTTGCTGTTTGGATCATAAAACACATTTCATGTTTATAGAGGAAACATATATTTTAAGTATGAGGAACAGCAACCCACTCACCCTAAAAAAATTTTTTTTTACCCCTTAAAACCACTAAATGATACTAATTAAGTACTAACCCCACACCTTGGGCCCTAGTGATGAGGGCCTATAAGAAGAGAAGGAGAACATAGTAGCATAATCCCAACTACTCCACAGGCTGAGGCAGAAGGCTCATTGGAGCCCAGGAGTTTGAATCCAGCCTGGGCAACAAGGTGAGACCTTGTCTCTATAAACAAAATTAAAAAAAAAAGTACAAAAAGAAAAAGAGGAAGAGTGGGAGATTATGTGCAGTGGGGGTTGGAGAGGAGAGAATGACCTCTACAGGCAGAAATCACTACTTACATAAACACTAACAGACAGATGCTGACATGATACTGCCCAGTCTGTTACTTAACGCAGGGAGGTACATCATAGAGCCCACTGGCCTTTTCTACTTTAGGAATCCTCTACTTCAGTGGAAGGAGTAGGAAGGGGCAGACGGAAAAGTCCAGGCCTCCCCGCTGCTCAGCAATGAGGCAGGCAGGCTCTGTAAAGCAACCCAGGAAGAGACAGGAAAAGCAGGAAATGGGGCTGTACAACATAGCCTGATGTATAGGAGAAAAAGGGAAATATGAAAGTGGGTTTGTTTTTGTTTTTGTTTTTTGAGACACAGTCTCACTTTACCGCTCTTGGTAGAGTGCTATGGCATCATAGCTCACAGCAACCTCAATCTCTTGGGCTCAAGAGATTCTCTTGCCTCACCCTCCCAAGTAGCTGGGACCATAGGTACCCACCACAACACCCAGCTATTTTTAGAGACAGGGTCTTGCTCTTGTTCAGGCTGGTCTCAAACTCATGAGTTCAGGCGATCCACCCCCCTCAGCCTCCCAGAGTGCTAGGATTAGCACCTAGCCGAAAGTGGGGTTTTTGACCTCACCAATCAATCATTTGTAATTAGGAGGGGGAAAGCGTGTTCACAAAAGGATAGTTTTAGTTCAATTCAGAACAAAGCCTAAGAACTGAAAATTGTCAGACAAATGGAGAATGAAGAATGGGTTATTTGGCTCGGCGCCTGTGGCTCAACGAGCTAAGGCACCAGCCACGTACACCTGAGCTGGCAGGTTCGAATCCAGCCCAGGCCCACCAAACAACAATGACGGCTGCAAACAAAAATTGGCCGGGCATTGTGGCGGGTGCCTGTAGTCCCAGCTACTTGGGAGGCAGAGGCAGGAGACTCGCGAATTGGAGGTTGCTGTGAGCTGTGACAGCACTCTATCCAGGGTGACAGCTGGAGGCTCTGTCTCAAGAATGGGTTATTTGTGTCTAAGTCAAAGGAAAATGTAAGAAGTCAAACTTTTGAGAATATCCTCAAAACAAGAGCCATGTCCTAAGGCTGATCTGGCTATCTCAGGCATTGACCTAATGTGTCCTCAGAGTACCAGTCAAAGGAAACCTTCATGAAATGGTCCAAAACCTTGAATATCTGCAAATACACATCTGACAAACTAACACTTAAGTCTACCAGCCATGCACATGCTCAACACCAGGACCTGTAACTTTAGTTTCAGGGTTGGCTCAAAGAGCCACCTGGTAATCAGTTAGGGAAGGAAAGGATGAAACTGCCTATAGCCTATATAGGATGGGCAATAATCTCCATAAAAGATCTGAATGCACTGAAGGGGCAAAAGATACACAATCTGTGCTTTGTCTTCTTTTTTTTTTTTTTGAGACAGAGTCTCACTCAGTTGCCCTAGGGTTGAGTACTACGGCCTCACAGCTCACAACAACCTCAAACTCTTGGGTTCAAGTGATTCTCTTGCCTCAGCCTCCCGAGTAGCTGGGACTACAGGCACCCACCACCACGCCTGGCTGTTTTTTAGAGACAGGGTCTTGCTCTTGCTCAGACTGGTCTTGAACTCCTGAGCTCAAGCAATCCACCGGCCTCCGGCTCCCAGAGTGCTGGGATTACAGGCGTGAACCTGGTCTCAGTGCTTTGTCTTCTTCATAGATCTTCAGACTATGGGCAATATCTGTAGAGAAAGAAAAATTGCAATATGGATAGGCCAGAAACTGCTGCCATTTTTTCCCAGTTCTTCAACTAGGGCTTTCAATATTTAAACAAAATGTAAAACAGAATGTGATCTCTAATGAAACCCTGTATGTACAGGCTTTTAGAAGTAGATAACAGTTTACTATTTCCTACTCACTGACACTTTCCCTTACCACCCCAACCTCAACTCAGGACCCCCACACCTGATGGTAGGCTCTCCTCTTTTCTTTTCTTCCCTTTTTTTGCTTTATTTTTTTCCTTTGAAAGAGACAGCATCTTTCCAGGCTGGAAACTAGTGGCATCATTATCCTCAGTCACTGCAATCTTGAATTTCTGGGTTCAAGCAATCATCCTCCAACCTCAGTCTCCCGAACAGCTGGGAATATAGACATGAGCCAACATGTTCAGCTCATGTTTTTATGTTTTGTAAAGATGGAGATCTATGTTGCCCAGGCGGTCTTGAACTCCTGGACTCAAATCATCCTCCTACCTTAGCCTCCCAAAGTGCTGGAACTATATGCATGAGTCATCACACATGGCCAGCTACACCATTTTCTGTTTGTAGAGGAGGCAGAAGGTATCCATGGCAAATCAACACGATGTCCTGTACTGTCTACTCTGGGAACATGAATAGCTCTAAACTCAGTGGATAAAACCAAAAGATCTAGGAGTAGCTAAATGCCAAGAGAGAGTTGGAACAAGGTGAAACTCTAAAGATGACAAGACTAGAAAGAAAATTGATGGGGGTTGTCAATTTCTGTCTGAATCTGAAGACAAAAGTATGATTTAGATTCTGAAGAAGGGAAGGCTTGCTTCTGATGCTGAAGAAGATTACACCTCCTAGGGAAGTCAGCAAAAGGCTCAGGACAGAGAACTATCCAAACTCAAGGGATCATTTACCAGGGCATTGAGTAACTAAGTAATTGGTTCTCTAAACTGGACTCTCAATCTGCTTTATGAACTTGTGATTACACAAACTGCCAGGCTTTCTCCATGTTGTCTTTGATTATAGTAAAGTAATTATTCACCAAATGATGTCTAATTACTGTGAAGAACACAGTAATTAAAGAGTATATACAGGACCTAAGGTAAAGAGGAAAGGGGAAGGAAAGGAGGAAAGACACATTACATTCCCAAAGCGGTAGGCACAAAAAAACCCCAAGTCACTGGTTGGCATTAATGTAGGAAGTGCGAATTATCAGCAACATGCTGCGCAGCCATGGGTGTTATCACTATTCCATAAAAAGGACAAAGAAAAGCATCATTTCTGAAAATCTAACCTGGCTCATGTTCAAAGGAAGACACCCTATAAGCTGAAATTAATTCACCGGGAAAAAAACCGAACAGATAAATATCCTTACTAACTATTTTGAGCATTTAAATAGCATGTGAATGAAGCTTCCTAAAAAACTTCATGGTATTTGGGCCAGAAAGTTATCCTGGAAACAAATGTTCTTCCCTTCCCGTTGAGTAGAAAGACTCATGACCTACATCAGAACACAGACCTGGCAGCAAGGCAACGTACTCCCACAGACTATTTTCGGGGGGGGGGGGGCATGGAATGTATTTGAAGGCCTCTATCTCAAATCAGGCATTATGTAATTAGGATAATGAAAACATCTCTCTTCACAAATTCAATGTTCCTATAGAAACAGTGCTTTTGGAGTGACCAGTGTTAGCTTCTAGTATCAAACATGACTATGATGATACAGCAACAGTACTTTTCCTCCCACCTCTCTACCAAACCAAACAAACCAACACCATCACACAATAAAAAACATCCCATAAGCTCCTTGGCCTCAGTAAGGCTGGTCATAGCAAACCCACTGCCAAAGACAGAACACCAAGGAAAAGGAAGAGGAGGAGCATGAGGAGGAGGATCAGGAGGAGGAGGAAAAAGCTGATAGAGGAAAGAACAGAGGGAGGGTGTTCTAAAAATATAAGACTTTAGCTATGCACTTGATAATCTAAGCCAAAGGGGAGTGTTGAAGTTGTAACACACACTAGGGTTGGGTATAATACCACAGTAGATGGAAGTCTTTAAAAGATTCCTTCTAAACCTCTTGTGCTAATTCCCTGCCTGGGATTAACACACACAGCAGGTTAATCCTATAATCACAAGGATACACACAACCACAGGCAGACAGACAGACACTTAGCCACATTCTTAACCCAGGAAAGTCTTATGTCCCCAGTTAAAATCTACAGCACAATACCTATCTATGCAGCTTTCTGGACTGTTACCCAGGTATGCTACCATGTAATAATATCCACACCTTCTCTCAGTGGGGACTGACGGGCACCCTCAAATGCACTCTGAAGACCCAAAAAACAGCAAAAGATACTAGCTGCTCCATTTTCATTCCACTGCTTTGAAATCTTGGAACCACAGATGTGAAATCCCACAGAGAGGGCAAGACTTCACTGCTAAGTCTCAGAAGGAAGCCCTGCCCTTCTAGGTGCTACATAAGAGCTCCCAGCTCACCCTAAAGCTGCAGCGAGCAGGTAGTGTGCTAAGTGGCTACATGGGCAGGAGAAGAGATTGAAACGAATTCCCGAAGGATGTTTTTGGCCATCTCAATGTTGTTGTGGGCAATGACCAAAGCTTTCTGAATGTCCTGGTAAGAGTAGCCCTGACTCAAGAGGTTCTCGATCTCGCTGGAGAGCTGAGGTGAGGCGGCAGCGACAGAGGCAGCAGCACCGCCACCCTGCTGACAGCTACCCGCTTTCCGTTCAGAGTTGATTCTCCGAGGGAACGGTTTAGGGGGCCTCTCAGGAACTTGGGAACCCTCAGTGAAGTCTAGAAGAAATAAGAAAAGAAAACATTTCTAAATCTGGGGGAAACCTTCATTTAATGGTAGTAAGAACAATGTGCTACTATCAAAATATTAGTGACTTCCTGCCAACTGGGCGTGTATTTTTTTCAGTCACAAGGCCAGGTTCAAGGATTTTAGGAGATAGTCTCCCTTCCTTATAACGGTAGGAGCCACCTTCTATATATAACGTGCATCTGTTCTACTAACAATAACCATTGCTTTCATTAGCACATAACATCTGTATCATGCTTCATACTTAGCAACAACTTTTTACGCATAGAAATGTCTGGATTATTTTCTTTTTTAAATTCCAAAGGGACCAGAGAAGATACTGAACTTTGCTTTCTACCAATAAGGAAAAAGAAGTAAGTCTAAGTTGCAGTGAAGAAGTTTTAGCCAAGGTTAGGTAGGGATCACTACTAGTTTGGGCAACAAGATGCTATATATCATTTTCACCAGCTGTCCTGAAGGCTGTCTTCAATTTCTAAAGTGACAGTAACTCTGGTTGCTGCCCTACCAGGCAGCCACAGGTGCAAGGATAATAGCCCCTGACAGTCAAGGCCCATTGCAAGCTGACTACAGGCCTGCTCAGTGTGCATTCCAGAGCCAGCGTGCCTCCTTTCCAATGGGACGGGACCCAGGAAAAATGAATGTGTGTTCTGAACTCTAAAGTTTAGTTACCACTGTCACAGGCACACACAGGAGCTATAAATCCTACTTAGCTCCAGCACAGGAGAAGCCATAGTTAAAGGAATGATCTAATTTCTTTTTTCTTTCTTTTTTTTTTTTTGAGACACAGTCTCACTTAGTCTCTACCAGGGGATCACAGCTCATAGTAATCTAAAACTCTTGGGCTCAAATGATTCTCTTGCCTCAACCTCCTGAGTAGCTGGGACTACAGGCCCCTGCCATATGCCTGGCTATTTTCAGAGATGGGGGTCTCGATCTACTCAGGCTGGTCTTGAACTCCTGAGCTCAAGAGATCTACTCACCTTGGCCTCCCAAAGTGCTGGGACTGTAGGTGTGAGCCACCACACCCGACCTGATCTCATTACTAAGTCTGTAAAATCCTGAAGAGTTTGACTGATTTAACTTTCTAATTTGGAACTTTACTCCCATTTAGACATGATGTTTAGTCTACTACTTCCATCTACTAACTACTGTCAGCAGGGGAGGTCATCTCTGTTTCAATATAAATTAGGAGACATACAGATACTCAAGACAAACCGAAGGTAGCCTGGGGACTTACTTGTTGCAGAATCACCATCCAGAGACAACCAGCCGAAGGAGGAGCTGGCATTGGAGATATCTGAGAGAGTGCGGCGGGCCAGCACAGCGGGCACAGGTGGCTTAGGAACGTCATACCCGTCATCCTCATTTTCTGATTCCTCGGGGCCAGTGCTGGCATGGGCTGCAGCCAAATTTCCTTCACCTGGAGAAAAGATTGGGAATTTATATTCTTCTGTTACACTTCATCTCCTAACATGTTTCATTCTAGGGGTATACGTTCATTTATGGACCTTATAATCATTTATTTCATTCAACAGTTTTTTAATGTCTACTGTGGGCTAAATACCACGTGAGGCCCTATGAATAGAGATGAAAGAAACAGAAATAACATCTGCACCAATCTTGCAGCTCTCTTTTTTTTTTTTTATTTGAGACAGAGCCTCAAGCTATCACCCTGGATAGAGTGCCATGGCATCACAGCTCACAGCAACCTCCAATTCCTGGGCTCAAGCGAGTCTCTTGCCTCGGCCTCCCAAGTAGCTGGGACTACAGGCGCCTGCCACAACGCCTGGCCATTTTTTGGTTGTAGCCGTCATTGTTGTTTGGTGGGCCTGGGCTGGATTTGAACCCGCCTGCTCAGGTGTACATGGCTGGTGCCTTAGCCCGTTGAGCCACAGGCGCGGAGCCGCAGCTCTCTTCCTTGAACATGTCAAAGGTTACTCTTGCCAATGTTAGGAGCCATGGATGCCAAAGACTCAAATGCCATTTTACAGCAGCATCCAACACTTCTGGCTACATTTCACCTCAGAAGATCAGCAAAGGCTCCATGAATGCAAGTTTCTTGAACTTTCAACTTGGTAAGCTAATTAACATGGGAATTGAGTATTTACCACCCTCAGAATCTGTGAGCACCATGCATCAATGCAGTGGGACTAAAAGGAAGATACCAGCACTGAAGGTCCAGACCATACAATACTTGCCTCCAGGCTCTGGAAGGACTACAAGGTACAAAAAGGTGTGAAGAGAAATTAAAAGAAAGGAGGGGGCTTTACTGTCCATGGATCAAAGATATTTTGACAAAGAAGATTGTTTTTTTTTTTGAGACAGTCTCACTTTCACCCTTGGTAGAGTGCCATGGTGTCATAGCTCACAGCATCCTCAAACTCTTGGGCTCAAGCGTTTCTCTTGCCTCAGCCTCCCAAGTAGCTGGGAGTATAGGCACCTGCCACAACACCTGGGTGTTTTTGTTTTTGTTTTGAGACAGAGTCTTACTTTGTTGCCCTCATTAGAGTGCCGTAGCATCACAGCTCACAGCAACCTCAAATTCTTTGACTTATGTGATTCTCTTGCCTCAGCTTCCCAAGTACCTGGGACTAGATACTATAGATAGCTTCCCAAGTATCAAGTGCCTGCCACAACGCCTGGCTACTTTTTGTTGCAATTGTCATTGTTATTTAGTTGGCCTGGGCCAGGTTCAAAGCCACCAGCCTCAGTGTATGGCAGCTGGTGCTGTAACCACTGTGCTACAGGCGCTGAGCCTATTTTTTTCTTTTTTAGAGACGAGGTCTTGCTCTGGCTCAGGCTGGTCTCGAACCTGTGAGCTCAGGCAATCCACCATGCCTGGCAACAAATAAAATTATTAAAAAGAATTTTCCGGCTAGGCGCCTGTGGCTCAAGCGGCTAAGGTGCCAGCCACATACACCTGAGCTGGTGGGTTCAAATCCAGCCTGGGCCCGCCAAACAACAATGACAGCTGCAACCAAAAAATAGCCAGGCATTGTGGCGGGTGCCTGTAGTGTCAGCTACTTGGGAGGCAGAGGCAGGAGAATTGCTTGAGCCCAGGAGGTGGAGGTTGCTGTGACTGTGCAGTCACTGCACTCTACCCAGGGTGACAGCTTGAGGCTCTGTCTCAAAAAAAAATAGAATTTTCCTCCAGTCACGGTGGCTCATGCCTATAACTCCAGGACTCTGGGAGGCTGAGGCATATGGAATGCATGAGCTCAGGAGTTTGAGACCAGCCTGAGCAAGGGTGAGACCATGTCTCTAAAAATAGCTGGGCACTGTGGCAAGTGCCTGTAGTCCCAGCTACTTTGGAGGCTGAGGCAAGAGAACTGCTTAAGCCCAAGAGTCTGAGGTTGCTGTGAGTTGTGATGCTACTGAGGGCATCAAAGTGAGACTCTGTCTGAAAAAAAAAAAAAAAAAGTTCCGCTTAGACCAAGCTATTTCATTAGCCAAATATTACAAGCTCATTCCTATGGGACACTGATTTTTAAGGTAGTAGAGTGAGTGACTACTTACCAGAGGTGCTGTTCTCAGTGACAGATGGTGCCTGGGACTGAATATTATACATTGCTTCATATGTACAGCTATCAATCTGCTGGTCACAATCACATACTCTGAAACCAAGGAAAATGCCATACTCATCCTCAGAAATAGAACTCTATTATCTGCAAACTTATTAAGACTTATCCTTTCCTCTTGCCAGTATTGCTAATAAATATCATGACTTTGATTCTTGTGATGAGTTATAAAAGTGTGTTTGAGGTTATTGTGATACTGAGAAGACATAAATGGAACTATTTACAGCTATCAGAGGCTTAAACATCAGAAGCTAGATTTATCTTTCTGCTTTAATCTGGCTAACACTACATGCCAGTAGCACGCCAAGCCAGGGAGGGATGTTGACTGAAGTATTCACAAAAAGGTATTTGGCCCAAAACAGGAGTTGTGAACCTACCGTGAACTCTGGGTTGTGTCTGAAGGCCGCAGAGGCCTAGAAGAGGGAGTCATATACTCCGTGTCCTCCTCACTCTCACACTGCTCCCCAGGTGGTAGTTTTGGCACAGGAAGAGGTCTGGAAGAGGACAAATGGAAAACAGAAAAAGAATTAACAAGCTATAAAACCTTCAAGTGTAAAGTAACTGTTTCAAAACAGACACCAACTCAAATTTGATGGAGCAAAATATATGTCACCTGGGGAACTACTATTTCTACCAGCTAGCTTCCGAGACAGGTGATTGGTACAAAGCACACTAACTAGAATTTTGACTTTCAGATGACCAAGGGAGTGGCTCTTATGCTTGAGATGTGTCACCCTGGAATAGGTGTCTGATACTAGTTAGTTCCATCCCCACATATGTTGCATTACAGAGTCCCATCCCTACAGCTAGTATCTTGGTTCCTCTCCACCCGAGCACAACAGGTAGCTTTCTGAAAATGACAGATATTTCAATTCTAAAATCTACCTATGGCTTCAAAAAATGCATAGCTTACCAAATGCTTTCTCAAACTTCTCATTTTACATAAGAAAAAATCTAAAATAAATAAATAAATAAATAAAATAAATAAAAGTCAAAGAGCAGATTCTAGATATTCTGACTCCTACTTCAGGGATATTGCCATTATACTCATACACAAACTTTCAACCAGAAGTTTGTGAAACAAAACTTCTGCCACCCCATCCGCTGAAATAAGACAAAGACAAAAAAACCAATTACGTTAGAAATTAATTAAGAAAAACAAATACACACAAAATTGTTTCTTGGGGTGTGAATTTATGAATGTTTCTCCTCTCTTCCTCTTTAACCTTTTATGCATAGCCTAAAATACACTATAAGAGGATCGGCGCCTGTGGCTCAACGGGCTAAGGCGCCAGCCACGTATACCCTAGCTGGAGGGTTCGAGTCCAGCCCCAGGCCTGCCAAACAACAATGACAGCTGCAACCAAAAAACAGCCAGGTGTGGCGGGCGCCTGTAGTCCCAGCTACTTGGGAGGCAGAGGCAGGAGACTCGCTTGAGCCCAGGAGCTGGAGGTTGCTGTGAGTTGTAATGCCATGGCACTCTATCCAGGGTGACAGCTTGAGGCTCTGTCTCAAGAAAAAAAAAAAAAAAAAGAGAGAGAGAGAGAAGGGTGAGGCATGAACAGGGCCAGGGTGGGCTGGCTCAATTTCTCCAGTAAGCACTAGGGCGACTGCGAGTTAGAGCAGGGCAGTGGCAGGATTCACAGCCATGTTT
>CAUYON010099335.1:0-24153 GCA_963573935.1 Arctocebus calabarensis
AAGAATATGTTCCACCTCCACCTTTGAGGTGAAATTTAAGTTTTTGTGTGAGTAGTACTATTATACCTATCTTGAGTGTCTTGCTTGTACTGTATCACATCATACCTTTGTTTAATTCTTAATAAACTGTTCACTTGTTAATAAAATATTAAAAAAAAAGCTTCCATCCCTGCTACTAAGCACATCTCATAGACTGAAGATAATATTGAATCTCACTTTTCATTTAAGGCTCGCCCAACTGTCCCCAAACAATTGAGGGCTAGTTTTCAAGTAAGGGCATTGTCATATGTTCCTCTACTCTCATATTTACCCCATTTAACTCTGGATCTTTCCAAGGAAATATTAAGCTTTGTTAGTCTAATGTGATTTTTCCTTAATATGATGTCTATACTCTCAGTGGCAACACAGTTGCAACATTAATAATTAAAACTTTCTTGCTCAATGGCAAAACCCAACTAAAACCAAGGCTGTAAAATGGTTTATTTATTAATATCCTAATAAATAAGTTTAAGTAAAATGGGTAATGTTTCCATAGATAGAAGTCAAGAAAATGTACACCTGTGAATGGACTTGGTTGAAATCAGTCAAAACATACAACACGATGAATAATAAGAGCTGATACACGTACTAGTCCTTCACAATCTTGGAGATAAGAGTTTGGGTTTTGAAGTCAGATGGCCTATGTTCAATCATACTTTCACTATTTATAAGCTATTCGACTTTGGAAAAATTATATAACTTCTCTAACACTCAATTTCTACACCTTTCAAGTGGGAGCAATGGTAGGATCTAGCTCATAGATCATTGAGAACATTATATGTGAAGATAGACAAAATGTACTGAATATAGTGCCTGACTTTGAGTAAGGCCTTCTAAAATATTACATCAGCAATATTCATTAATTTACATAGAGGTGACATATTCTAAACGAATGCAATAAGGAAATGCTTAAAATAGTTAATAAGATTCTAGAAATGTTTAAATCATTTAAATAAGATGCACCAAATTTTAAGTTGATACTTGCAAAGTCAACTCAGACTTACCCCTGCACACACATGAACACACACACAGACACATACAATACACAATTGATCATAAAATTCACACAACACCAGACTATACAAACTGTGGTCCTGTGATTCTTGCAACCTCTGGATAATTTTCCCCACAAATACTCTATTCCCTGTGCCAGACGGTGAGTAGCTCCACTTACATACATAAATACCAAGGCTAAAGTATTCCGGACATGCTGGGCAGGGCTCAGTGTCCAGGAACCTTGCTTACATGATACTAATGTGGTCCCAAACTGAAGAGTTGATACTAAATATCTGGAACACATCCCGTAAAAACATAAGAACTCATGCCCAGAAAATCATTGCATATACCCATAAATATGTTGCCTTTGGCTACAATTACCACTACTTGGAAACATATTAAAATTTCCATGGATAGTTATCTGAAATGTCCACATGCCATTATGGTTTATGAAATTTACCTTGACCAAGAAAAAACAGTACTGCTAAGAGGATTGTTTTGTGATGTCCATAAATTCCCCCACTAGAAGGCGAGGACAAAATACAGTAGCCTTTTGAATTGTACTTTCTGCGTATGTGCTGGTCGCTGAAGTCACAGAATAGGAATTTGTTAAAGAGGCAACTGGTATTAAGCTTTGGCAGAATCATTCACAAAAAACAAAACCCTTGTTTGCCCTAAGATGGTAAAGCATGATTTTCCTGACTTGATGTTTTGTGACAGAACTCAGAAGTTATGCCATCTTTCTTTTGCTGGGGGGAGAGTGAGGTGAGAATGAGAAGAGTGTCTGAAAAACGTATCTTTGCTCCTTTGCAGAAATAACTCATGCTCTAGAACAGAATCAAATATCTCTCATCCTGCTGTAAGGTAAATACTGACGTAAGACAAAAAGCCAGTATCTGGAGACTTTAAATGCCTCATACTTTGATTAAAAATGCTTTTGTCAATTACGGATTGATTTTGTAGCTCATTACAATGATAGATGATGGGGCTGGCGGAGGTGGTATTTTACCACTTGCCCTGAGGGTGTACACTGATAGAAGAATATAGTAAAATTACAATTATTTTCCAGCACTCATCCATGGGGCCTACATTGACCCAATGGGTGTGGGTGGGATAAATTTAAAAGAATGGTATCAGATGGAAGGACCAAAAAGAATTGTACACACTTTTTTTCTAGTCCCTCTAGAAAAAAAATTAAAACAAATATTTTCCAACAACCTGCTGAGATTCTTACAACATGATAAGTCACACTGAGCTACATCAGATAGGTTTTAAGGTAAACTAGAGCATTTAGCAGACGCGGTAGCAAGGAATATGCAAATGTGTCTATGTATACTATGAATACTAAAAGTATGCATATTTCTATATAAGGCATATAAGAACATTCATCCTCACATAAATACAAATTTACTTTCACCCTTTAACGTTGGAGGTTATTAGAAGCTGTGGGGAAATCAGAGGATAGAGACAAGAGCTGCAGGGCAAAGAAATCAATATTCAGTATTGGGTAGAAAAAAAAAAGAAGGAAATTCATCTCACTTTGCAATACATTCATATCATGGTCTGAAGTGACCTGTATTTGTAGAGTCACTGTGTGGTTTCTTCCTCTGATATCCCTGTCTGTTGGCAGCCTGTGAATGATTCCATCTCTGTAACAGCCTCATGGCCAAAGCACTATTCACCAGCTCCATAACATGCAAATCCTGTGTGTGGTATACATATCACCTGCTGAAAATGACATTCACTTAGCATTCAATCAAAAATGTAAGAAAATCAATGCTAGATATTATGAAAGAAGATATTATATGAGCAGATTCAGGGCTAAGAAAAAAAATCATTTCAAATTAAAGATTAGGAAGACTGCCCGCACTATGACTATAGCAATATTGGCCATACATCTATGCAATGGCTTTTTATAATAGTTCACCATGAACACAAACCTATGTATGGTCTACATTCAAGGTGATATATCTCCTTTCTGCTAGTTGTTTAGAATCCCAATACTGTGAAATGGAAGTGTGGTATCAAAAAAATAATAATAATACTTCATATAATGAAATGTCAAGAAATGTAAGTTAAAGTAAGGTAATGAAACATAGGTTTGAGGCATAAAATATGATCTATGCTTATAATCCAAGTGGAAACGGACAATGAAACATCATTAGAACATCTGGTTCATTTTAGAAACTGATTCTGTTTGGCAACAAGGGCCAGGATAAAAAAATCTCATTTTTCTCATTTCTTTTATTATAGTGGCAGTAAAGAAGTAGAAGGGAAAGGTGTTCATAAAATCTGGAAAAAATACAAACTGATACAAATGCTTTAGAAAGCAGACAATAGACAATCAAACACCAACTTGGGGACATCCCAGGTATTAACAAAACATATTTAGATACTTAAAATTAGCTAGGACTTTAATCATTAAAATAATATGCCTTTTGATGGCTTATTTCTGTGCCAAAGTGTTAATATTGGAGTAGAAATGGGCTATATGAATAGTTTTCACCATTAACCACCCCAGGACAAGCTCTGCTGATAGGATAAAATTTGGTAAGTTCATCACCGTGAGTCATCTTAAGTGCATCAGTAGGAGTTTTGAGAAGAAAAACAATGGAGGTGGGCGGTTCCTGTGGCTCAGAGAGTAAGGCGCCAACCCCAGATACCAAGGGTGGCGGGTTCAAACCCAGCCCCAGCCGAACTGCATCAAAAAATAGCCGGGCATTGTGGCGGGCACCTGTGGTCCCAGCTACTCAGGAGGCTGAGGCAGCAGAATCGCCTAAGCCCAGGAGTTGAAGGTTGCTATGAGCTGTGACTCCGTGGCACTCTGCCAAGTATGATAAAGTGAGACTCTGTCTCTAGAATAAAAAAAAAAAGGAAAAAGAAAAAGAAAAACAATGGAGGAAGGGGTGGACCTGTGGCTCAAGGAGTAGAGTGCCAGCACCATGTACAGGGGTGGCAGGTTCAAGCAGGGCCCTGGCCAAAACTGAAAAAAAAAAAAAAATGGATGTTTCCATGTTCACCCATGCCATAGGGACAAATATGAGTCAACTTTTTTCTTCTCGAAAGGTTGCAACATCAAGAGATATCTCAAAACATTTGTATTCATTATCTTAGCATCCAAGACACTTTCTGCTTCTCTCCCCTGTGAAGAGTGCTTGACATGCCATATTTAATTTCTGCATACTGATTGCTCTCTATTTTATTCTCTTTGAGCTCTGTAAAAAGATTCTGTCTTTGACTCTGTATCTGTAATATGTAATATATTATTGGTTCACAGGAAGTGCTCAATAAGTGTTAAATGCATGAGTTAATATTTATTTGAATAGCAGTTTCTAACAATTTTACCACCTCAGTACCCATATAACCAATTAGCCCAGGAACTTAAATCTTTTGTGCAAAGGATATATATTATATTAATTTTAGATTTTAAGACATTTTAAGATGTCTCCTAATATCAGAAAAATTAGAAATGAGTTTAAAGCATATAGAAGGGTTATTAATGGCATTGATGATGATAATGAAACCATCAAAATGGAAGCTGAAATGATCTAAACTGGTACGGTGTAGAAGACGTACAATTTGACAGAAACTAAGTTTATAATGGAAAATTACAGTTCTTAAATTCCTCCCTTCCCTTTACTATACATGAATCTAAGATAATTGCTCCACTAACAGATTTATGCCTTACTAAAGTGAGTCTCTCGAAAAAGTCCTCAACAATAGGCCCTGTACTTATAGTAATGGCTGTATGAATAAGGAAAGGATTCAGATTAGAGTTGAATACACCTGTGTAATTACCATATACCAGAAACTCAAACAAATCATTTGGCTCCCCAGTATGTGCTCTAAAGCTTGATAAGACAAGTTGACAACCCCCACAAGTTAAGGGTGGGTAATTCTCTGCCTAGTAAAATATTTACTTGTTGGTTTCACTAAAGTATTTGTTGGGGATAATTTCAACCTTTAAGATAGTCTGACCTCATCTAGAAAAACAGCTTGATGATATGAGCATGATATAGGATATACCATGGTATACAGATATCACCTTCCTCACAGGCTTACCTGGGGATGAGCTGCAGAGTGGGACCCCTCACTCCCAGGAGAAGATAGTAAGGGGGTTATTTGTAAAGAAATTTAAAACAACAATAAAGTTAGCCAATACTTGGTCAAGTTTTTATTATAACCATGCACTTAGCAATTCTAAACAAAGCCAGTGATTAAATACTCTTCTCCCAACCTCCCACTCTTAGTATACTCCTGAAGCCTGTGGTAATAATATGCTAAGAATAGTTAATTAGATAAGTAAAATAAATATACTTTCTAATTTATGCTATTAATATATTTTGGAATAAACCATAGATATTTGTACAAGGATAAAATAGCATCTTTAGGTTCACTGTTGATCTCATTTAAGGGTTAAGTTTTTGCTTCCATATTAATTATTCTCTGGCTATCACTAAACTGCAATGCACCAATCTCTGACTTTAGTTTTTCTTGATGCAAATTTTAGCTGTAAACATTTGCTCTCTGGTTTATAGAAATAGAGGATAGAGTAGTGTTACACTTATAAATTATTTTCATCTGTACTGTATATGTAGAGTTCATTTTAAGCTATGAATAACAAAGGTAAAATAATGATTACATTTACTCAATGAAAATTTTGACAGAAAAAAAAATGAGCACTGCCATCTATCCTTTGTAATTCTCTCTTCTCCCATCATTGCCCTGTTAATTATTCTCAAGATCACTTACTTTTACTTGCTATTTTTTTAAGTTGATGAGATCATTAAATTTATTGGCTATCCAAATACATTTGAAGTTTATTAAGACTTTATGCTGTCTTCCAACTGGAAATAGAGAAGGTATAGAACTCACTTCTAAAGAAATTAAAGTAATAAAGCAAAATGGGTACCACTTTATTTTAAGTACTCATTAACCACAGCATAAGAAAGTTAAAATGGAGATCTCAGAAAAACAAACACATGAAACATGTGCTGTTCTTCACATACAAGCATCAGCCCAGCAATCGGTGCATCCAGAATACATGAAAGAAATGTTTTGAAGAGGAATAGGTAAAAGGTCTATTTTCTATTCTTAAAAATTGGGTCTCATTGAAATCTCCATTTATGTTAAGGACTCATTTAAGTGATTGTGATAAAGCTTCCATTTATTGATGATAAATCTTAAGTTTATTTTCTCCATTAAACCACTGCAAGTCTTTGGGTTGGAGATGACACAAAATACTTTCTATTAAAATAATACAATTCACATTTCTATTCTCTTTAAATTGAGGTGATACAAAATTTTCTTTAACTATGGATATTATTCTTAATGTCTTGAAGAACTGCTAATTTCTCCCTAAATCTTCCGAATTTGCTTCATTTAAATATGTTGGCCAACTGCTAGAGTTAATGATGATGAATGGAATCAGGATTAAATTTTTAATAAACTAGATTGGCTGTAGCCCTTAACAGAAACCAGCTATCTACATGCTGGGATCTGAGTTGCCTGAACTCAGGCAACTGAGTTGCAGGGTTCCTGCATTAAAAGTATTCTATTAGGTACTATGGTACCTAAAACTTTTTTTCCCCAATCTACTTTTTTTTTAAATTTCAGATTAATATGAGGGTGCAAATGATTATTTACATTGTTTGCATTTGTTAGGTAAAATCTAGGTAGTAGCTGAACCCTTCCCCCAGGAAGTGTGCCGTATAGCCCTATTTGTGCCTGTTAAGCAAGAACTCACTAATTCTCCTCCTTCCTCCCTCTACCCCTCACTTGAATTTAATTGCGTTTTTCTTCTTGTGTGAATGTGTAGTTGTTCATTGATTGGTTTCATTAGCATTGAGTATATTGAATTCTTGCTTTACCGTTCTTGTGATACTTTACAAAAGAGATGTTCTTCAACTTTACTCAGGTTAACACAAAAGATGTACGGTTTTCATCTTTTTAATGGCTGAATCGTATTCTATGGTATGATGAGAACTTGGGTTGATTGTACATCTTGACTCTTGTGAATTGAGCTGCAATAAACATTCTAGTGCAAATGTCCTTAGTTAAAATGATTTTTTTTTTCCTTCTGGGTATATACCTAGTAATGGGATTGCAGGACCAAATGGAAATTCTATTTTTATCCCTTTAAGAATTCTCTATACTTCTTTCTAAAGAGGCTGTATTAGTTTGCAATCCCACCAGCAGTGTAAATGTGTTTGCTTCTTTCCACAAGCACCCCAGCAGCTGCAACTTTGTGATTCGTGATATGGGCTATTCTCACTGGGGTAGGTAGGTTTTATTTGCATTTCTTTGATGCAAAAGAATTTTTTTTCAAAGTTATTATTTGAACTTTTGGAATAATAAAACCACATTAATTTACTCCTTAGTGAGATACTTTGAGGTAGCACCTTAAGAGTGTGCTATTATGTTTAACTTTTTTCATTTTTTGAAGACTGTTTTCTAATTGCCACATATATTTCTTTATTAACTTCTCATACCATACAGTGGTTTCATAAATCAAGACAAGTTGGAAACATGGAGTATTGCCTATGTCTAATAAGTAGGCGTCAACTGTAATTAAGGAACTAAGGTTGTGTAAATGACAGGATAATACGACCTTGAGGCCGGACCTACTTGAACATCCTCTCTGAGGTAAAAAAAAAAAAAAAAAAAGAAAAAAACTTCATTAATAATTGTCTTTTATTACCTTATTTTTTTCATTTTACTTTTATTTAGATATCAAAAACACAGTTGATACAAACTAGATGAAGATTCACTTGCGTAAAAAAAATACTTAAATTCTGTCAGAATCTTATGTGGGGCATAACCACAGATATCTATAAAGGCAAGGTCATCAAATGACCAAAACTTGAAGACAGAAGTTTGACCTCAATGTCTGTAATTTATGAAACTGAGCTGTTATGTGAGCTAGGGACATTTATTTATTTCTATTAGGATAATGATGAAAATTTAATAACAAATACAATAGTTAAAAAAAACTAAAACCCTGAAATAGCAATATATTTTAAAGTGGTAGATAACTTTTTTTTCACTGAGACATCTTTATGTATTCGTAAGATTTCAGGTCTATATCCGGAAATGTTGCTTCTAAATAACTACCATGTAACTAAAACATAATAATTTTATAATTATTTATAACTTTATTTTTATGACCTTATTTGCTGGTAATTTTTTGAGATAATTACTCTATGTCAAACCAGCGAATCAATAACATGAATACTCACTGCAGACAGTAAGGTATTCCAGATCTCGAGGTGATGCTAAGTGGGGTTTTTGCATGCAGTGATTTCATATACTAGATAGACTTGGTGCCTATGGACTATTGCTGGTTGCTTAATTGATCCTCCTTAAGCATAGAGGAAAATATATGCAGAAACTTGAAGAAAGACTCTGTAGTTAGAGCAGGGAGCAAATCTGTTGGGAAGCAGGCTCACTGAGCCACCTGCCCAGGGTAGCATCTCCTGAGTTAGCACAGCTGAGAATGAAAAATCTGCACAAAATCATCTTTGTGAGATTCTGGGTCCTGTTTGAGACTTGGAGTAACTTTGGAAGTTAGCAACCAGGAGATACTGGTAAATCTTCTCTCTCCAGGGCACTTAGTTAGCAAATTGAGCTAGGCCTTTCTTCAGAGGCACTGTGGGAGCTAGCACACTGGCACAGAGGCAGGCAGGAGAGGCTTGCAGTGTGGCAAGTATTCTCTCCATCATCCTTGCTCTGATTCTAAATAAAGATTTTGGTCTTTAAACTGTCCAACCCAGCCTTTTCCCCTAAGTAAAGAATACTCAATAAATGTGGTCATGCAAAAGAATAATTTATGATGCTTGGGATTAAAAACAAATACCAAACCAAGGCTGGAATTAGGTCAAAACCAAGTTTGATATATAACAGGTTGTAGGCATATGAGATATGATTATAAATCATAAGCTTATGTATATATAACCACATTAATTATATTTATTCAAGGTATTTTTCCTTTCAAACCAATGAACTGTCTCAATTCTTTACAAGTACAGAGGAAATAGTAATTAAATTTGATAATTACATTTTTCTTAGTGAATATACTTTAATAGGAAAGATGCACATTTGAAGGGATATAACCTCATTTCAGATGAGAGAGGTCAAAATAATCAAGATTTGATAGCAAAAGAAGAGACAATTAGAATACATTTCTATTTTTGTTTTACGACATCTATTAGATGTATTAATTAATTTCTCTAGCAAGTCTCCAGACACATGAAAAAAGGGGCATCGAAAAACTGTATTCTGTTTCTTATTTTTACAGTTTCCAGTGCTATCTAAGTAAAGCTCTAAGGGAGCAAACTGAGGCTGAAAAATGAGAAATATTTATATTGGTACTAACATTACACTTTACATGTTTTTATTAAAGCACAATATATCCAAAAGTAAGAAGCTAATAACTGTACCAGTTGGTGCATTCTCATAAATTTCACCAATCTGTGTAAATATAACTGTATCTGGAAACAGAAGTTTATCATCACTCACAAGCCCCCTCACATTTTCCTCTAGTCATTAGTCTGCCCTTCCGGCTTCTATTAGCATAGATTAATTTTTGTCTTTTAGGTACTTGAAATAAATGGAATCTGGTATCTTTTGTTCAATATTAGGTTACGTGACTTATTCGTATAACTTCATGTAGTTACAGATCCTTTTCATTGCTGCCTAGTGTACTAATGTGTAAATATAACCTAATTATTTAAATTACATTTTAAATTTAGATATCTGGCAAAACAGCCCTAGGATATATTTTTATAGATCTATCTATCTATAAAAAGAGAGGACGCTGAATAACTGACTATAGCACAGATATATAAATGTCTTTAAAAGTTAATATCCTATTTTTAAACACCACAGGGTTAGGGAGAAGCCAGAAATGCAACTTCTTCCACTTGAAACCATATTTTAAAAAATGGAAAGATTTAATACTCAACACCAATTAAGAGCCTTTATTTAATTTCTGTAAATACTCTGAAATCAGTGTTAAGTGTGATAAGTTACATCAATTTCTCTATGGTAAATAAATGAAAAATGACAGGGATATTAGTGGAATTGATAAACATTAATTGATAATTAAGTTGTTGATGACAATGATTTAAAAAAATTTTAAGAATCATGAATTCGACCTCTGAAGGAGAAGCTCATCAAAATGAATTTAATATCTAAATTAGATAATAATTCTACCAATGATTATCCAAATGTTTTCAAATTACCAGATCTTGTTTGATTTGGTTTATTGTATAGGGAAGCCTCATTTAATAATCAGGAATTGAATTTCCACATCACAAATATGATGACATGGAACTTTTATAAATTTATGAACTACTTGAAACCTTTTCCTTGAGTAATTTATAGAAGTTTCCTGATAATCTTGTTTATAGTATTAATTTTGTAAACAATTTTGTTTTAATATTATGGTCACAAACTTTCAACTAGAGTGCTAAATTAATGAAATATAAGGAACATTTTGCCAGACCTTTTCTATTTTCTCTATGTATTTATAATATTTGGGGCATTTTATCAAAGGAAAAGTCTCTTGATCACCCAGAAGCACCATGTCTGAATCATCTTGGCTCAACTGGAGACTTGTGTAGCTATTTCTGCAGACTTTCCATCCATCGCCCACACTTCATCTTGTCACACCTTGTAGATATCCTGTTGCCTTAATTGCCTTTGATATTTCCTGTGTTTATCATGTAGCATATCTCCATAAAATCGTTCTTTCTCGTTACATTTCCACAGAGAAGATGAAAAATGAGTCTCTGCCGGTAGTCATCTACCTCACGACTATTAGTACAGAATCAAGAGTCTATAAGATTTCCAACAGCTGAATGTCTTCATTATCACAAACAGAAAACTGAAACTATAAATTCAGCAAATGCAGAGTTTATATTGATTCAATTTTGCTCTGAGGTTTCATGGCAATAGCATTCCCTCTCAAAAGACAGCAACAAATGTCCAATTGCGTGTAGCTAATGAAGAACTTAGTCATATGGGGCGCCTTTGTCAATGACATTAGTAAGGTTTCTGTACTCATTTGAGCACAGCAGTGCAGGAACAGATACGGAGTTGCATGCCTGGGGTCACTAGACTTTATCAATGGGACAGCTAATGACTTGAGGGAATTTCCAGGAGAAGTAGATATTTCCTATGGGTGAAACCAGCATTCAACCCAATTAACAAAAATTTATCATACATAAAATAATATAGCCATGCCAAAAAAAAAGTTCAACCTCATTCATAGTTGCTTACAATGTGGCGGGGCTTATATTTTAGTGTAAACTAAAATTCAGACCAAAAATATGACCAACAAATGCAGAACAATAAGAAAAACAACTTCTGATTCTCAAAGGATGGCACCTTTGAACTTGAATCTTGAGATGTGATAATTTCTGATGAAGCAATTTGTGCATTTTAATTATGGCATTTACTGGAAGTGCTCATTGAGAAGAGAAGATGAGAGGGCTCAAGTGTCTTTTGTAGAAGTGTGTCCAGAGTAAAATTATAGCAGCAGCAATAAGCAGTTAATGAAGGAAGAGAAAAATGGAAGAAAAAAAGAAAAGATTTTCAACTTAAAAGGTATTTTATAATCATGAAACATTTTTGATAAATGTCCTGGCAATAAAACAGTCCAGGAACAGGAGCTGAGGGGAGTTGTTGTTCTTTGTTAGTGTCTTGATCTAAAGTTCAGTTCATGTGAATAGGAGCCTTTGGCTTAGGGGCAGGGGAAAAAAATAATTATAATCCCATATCTACCCAGGTTAAAAATACTTTTAGGAAGGGAACAATGACTCTGAAACGCCTTCGCCTCAGCTTAAAACTGCCTCAAAGGGTGTGACAAACAGAAACTGCAAGAGACCTCTGTGCGGCTGAGCCAGAGACTTTAGTGACCTCCTGCTTCAAATCAGAAGGGCAGGCACAATGTAGGGGTGTATGGCACACCTCCTAAGTGTGGACTCAAAAACAACTCGAACTTCTCCTAACACACGTGAACAATGTAACCTAATCATATGTACTCCTATTAATCTGAAAAAGTAAAAGAAGGAGAGAGAGAGAACAAGCTGAGCTGCAGTCCAGTCAGGCAGACTTTAGTCAGGGCTTTGGAAGGAGGCAGCAAAGTCAGGGCAGTTGCTGTATGGTCCTGACGAAGGGGTCTGATGGCTGGGAAGACCCTAGAGATTTAATCAAACGAGCATTAGGAGTTACCCTTCCTGCAACAGCTCAACCACAAATGCTAAAACTGAATTTTTGAACTGGGAAATAAGTTCAGTTTCCACCCCATTTCCCAATCCCGTCTCCCACTTCCTCTGTCACCGCTTATTAGTAACAACCCTCTTCCATCTATTTCCATCTCTTGTTCTGACAATACTTCCTCCTGCCTGCATGCTGTACTTACTCAAAAGATGTAATATAAATAATCTTTACATTGCCATACAACTGAATTCTCCCACCAGCAGGAG
Organism: Arctocebus calabarensis; assembly: GCA_963573935.1. Classification (NCBI taxonomy): domain Eukaryota; kingdom Metazoa; phylum Chordata; class Mammalia; order Primates; family Lorisidae; genus Arctocebus; species Arctocebus calabarensis. The sequence continues at coordinate 12,525 of CAUYON010099335.1, forward strand.
TCTAAGGCACAGACAAGGGCTAAGTGCCTGGGCTGGTTCTAGGTGTTGAGGGTGAGACAGAGTGAGGCATGGGGAGTGGACTTAAAACAGATTGAGTATCCCTAATCCTTAAATCCGAAGGCCAAAATGCTCAGGCATCTGAAACTTTCTGAGTGCTGATATGGCCTTCGAAGGAAGTAATCATTAGAGCATTTTGGAATCCATACTTTTGGATTAGGGGTGTTTACGTAGGATGCAAATATTCTAAAAGTTGAAAAAAAATCCAGTCTGGAAAATCTGGTCCCGAGGATTTTTGCATGAGGGTGACTGCAGTATATATACTGCACAAAGTGGAACCGGGTAATTCTGGGAACAAAATGAGGCACATACGGTCAGTCCTACTGAGGCATAAAATCATAGAAAGAGAACAGAGTGAATCAGGGATAATGCTCTGAATCTTAGGGCAGGAAGAAAAAGTTGGAGAATCTTGACTTCCTGCCATTTATCCATAGGTGCAATTCCTTCCTTTTTCTTTTTTTTTTTTTTTTATTGAATCATAGCTGTTTACATTAGTGCAATCATGGGGTACAATGTGCTTGGCTTCATATACAATCTGATATATTTTCATCCAACTGTTCGACATAACCTTAATTCCTTCCTTTTTTAATAATTTTATTAAATCATAATTGTGTACATTAGTGCAATCATGGGGCACAATGTGCTGACTTCATATATAATCTGAAATATTTTGGTCAAACTCTTAAACATAGCCTTCATGGCATTTTCTTAATCACTATATGAAGACATTGTTATTCTACATTTAAAAAAAGTTTCACCTCATAATTGCTAAGTCATAGAAGAAACCCAAATGCCCATCCACCCACAAATGGATTAATTAATTGTGGTACATGTATGGACTATTATGCAGCCTTAAAGAAAGATGGAGCTTTTACCTCTTTTGTGTTTACATGAATAGAACTGGAACATATTCTTCTTAGCAAAGAATGGAAGAAAAAGTATTCAATGTACTCAGCCCTATTATGAAGCTAATCTATAGCTTTCATATGAAGGCTAAAACCCAATTATAGCACAAGAATTCCTTCCTTTTTAATGAAGATTGGCATTCATTTCATCTGTGCTTTGACTGACCCCTCATCTCTGAAATGGTGTTGCCACAAAACTAGATGATTTACCACTAGTTCTCTTCATTTCTGGTCACATACCCTGTAAACCTGAATAAACTTGACGTCTTTTCACTTCTCTTTTGAGAAGTGTCACTAGTAACTCCATGGGAGCTAAGCTCAGTGATCCTTTCTCAGTTTTCACATCCCTAAACTTTGTGTAATGGGCGATTATGCTGCCTTTTTCCTCAGATCTTTTCATCTTTAATGCTCTCCTGCTTGAGTTTCTAGCTCTCTGCGTTCAGTTATTGATGATTTTCACTTAAAGGAAAAAAAAAAAAAAGAGGAGTGGGCCACACATTTATGTCCTTGAGTGATGACCTAAAATAATGAATTCATATTCCTCCGTGTTGCATTAGATCACTCTGGCTGCCCTGATGAGGATAACCAGAAAGAAAGAAGAGTGAAAGTGGGAGCCCTGTTAGAAAGTCCTTGAAGTGCTACAGACCAATGTGCATCGTAGCTCAGATGAAGGTGGGGGCAGCAAGGGTAGAGGAACGTTGCCAAATTCTCGATGCATTGCAAGAAAAGCCATAAGATAGGGGGGGTTCTCTCACAGGCAGGATGCGAGGGAGAGAGGAAAGGAATCAGGTCATCCTGAGACTTTAGGCCGCTGCAGGTGGAAAGATGGATTTGTGCCAACTAATAAGGTAAAGCATAAGGAAGGAGAAGTTTTGGCAGAAGGTGGCAGGGTTGGGAGTTCAGGTTTTGATATTTCAAGTTTGAGGTTATGTCTTCAGAAAAACCGGCAGTGACATCAAGTAGGCATTGTAATATATAACTCTGGATTTTAGAAGGAAGTCTCGGATCTCGGAAGAAGGGATTGAAATTGTGGACTCATTGGCATTTAGATGACCAATGAGACACACAGCAAATGTCAGCACAGCAAGATCCTGGGAGAGTTATTTCAGATAAAGACTCCATGAATATTTATGAGGCACCACCATACGTCAGGCTCTGTGCTAGGCACCTTCAAATATTTTATGTCCCAGAATCCTTCCACAAAACTCATGATGAATTCTTTTATAAGGACAGGCATTGGAAGAAACTGAAGAAATGGACAGGTTTTCCTAACAGGGCCAAATAAGCATATTTGCAGGGATTCAAACCAGGGCTTGCTCTATGACCTCTTTTTCATGCCCCTGGGGGAAATATTTGCTAATCCTCATAAAGCTCATAAATCCTGGATATTTGGCCCTAAGATATTTGGATCATTGGATGAGGATTACATTTACCCTCAGGCGACCTCAGGACCCCATGGCTGACTGCTGCCGGAGACGCTTGATGTGCCTTGCCTGGCATTCTGCTCTGAGTGGCCCCGAGCACCCACTGGCGTGGCCGGGGCCTCCTCCCATTTTCTGTGATGTCCTGCTGTCCCCAGTTACTGTGCAGGGGATTGTGACACTGGCCTCCTCCCTCTGCTCCACCCACTCAGGCACCCTTCAGAATCATAGGTGGACCACTGCCTCTGAATCTTTGTACAGAAAATAAAAATACTAAGGCAGCTTGACCTGCTATCAGGGCACAGAAGGCCCCTCGGGTTACAGGGGCAGCACCTCGGAAGGGTGATCTGGGGGCGTTTTCCTTAGGTTTTCATTTCCTGCTTCCCTGGGAATGTGTCATCATAGTGACAGAATATGAATTTTAGACTCGCTGATTTGGACTCTGATTTCAGGGTCTTTGAGTTAGGCATATACCTACCCTTTCTTCCATCTTCTGCACTTTTAGAAATCTGCTTCCTCAAGCCTGAGGGAGCCTTCAGACCATCTCATCCCTCCACCTATTCTGCATTCCTCCTCGCCTAGACTTTCCACGTGGGGAGCCTGGTATAATTTCCTCATCATTGTCTCTAGGCTCATCTTTCCTCACATTAGCTCCTGAGATCCTCAAGGGCAGGATCCAGCCTTCACTCCACCACGTCCACAGTATCCAGCCCGTTGCGAGGCGCTCGGTGTTTCAGTCACACCTGCTGACTTGTCTTATTTCAACACCTCCTCTACAGATGCTGACCCAGCAATGCAGTCTGGCTCCCAAGGTCAACAATCAAACATCCCGGTCTCTGGGCCACAGACTGACCACAGAGGGTGCATTCTCATCCATGAGCAGAAGCAGCAGACTTTCTAGCTGACTAGCTTTTCCTGGAGGCCTGAGAGCTAAAGCCTCCCTCCCAGGATCCCTGCTACTGTACTTCCTGCCAAGATGCTGAGACTCACCCGCGTCTCACCCTGACCTATACTATTTGCCTGGTACAACTCTGGAAGGAACTACCATTTGTACACCACCTACTCTGTGTGCCACATTTTCCTGGCATATAAAATTCATCCCCATGACAAGCCCTTTTTTACAGATGAGAGGACTAAAGCTCAGAAAGGTTATGCATTTCCCAAGATCTCACAGTGAACAAAGGGTAGACTGAGAAATAAAAACCAGTCTGGCTGACCCTGAGCTATCCCTCCCGCACTGGCATCTAAGCTGACACTGCTTTCTTTGCTTTCTAGTCTCGTGATATGTTCCCCTGAACCAGCACAGTGATCATCACTTTTTCTGAGTTTTTCTTCTGCATTTTCGATGCCTGTTTTATTCCATATCCCTTCCTCCTCTTCCTCTACTTGACCCTTAAAGGCCAACACACGACAGAGTTCTGGGTGTCCTTATCTCATTACCAGATGAGCAGTCATCTTTGTAATGCCGCTTGCTATCAGAGGTGCAATTCTCACCTGTACGCTGATTTTCAGATGTGTGCCTCTGGCCCTGACCTTTCCCGTGAGTTCTACATCTTCCTACTGGAACTTTCTTTTACTCAGATGTTTAATAAATATCTCAAACCAAAAATATCCAAAACTAAATAAAATGTCTCTTATCTCTGAATATTCCCTCCTTCAATGCCTTAAATTTCTGTGAAAAATATCTTCATCTGGGCGGCACCTGTGGCTCAAAGGAGCAGGGTGCCAGCCCCATATGCGGGAGGTGGCAGGTTCAAATCCAGCCCCAGCCAAAAACTGCAAAAAAAGAAAAAAAATCATCTACCCAGTCATTGATGTCAGGAAACCTTGGAGAACTCACTTCCTGCCTGTGTCTCTTTTACCTTCCAATCCAGCCAGAGGTCCTCAATCTGCTGACACGTCTCCTGCCTCCATTCTCCTCGTTAGTTTAGATTCACGCCATTTCCACAAGTCAGTTTCTCTGGTTTCAATCTCTTCCCTCTGGAGCATTTTTCATAGGCCGTCAGAGCTACCTTTGTAAGAACAACATCATGTGCCAGCTTTTGTCTTAAAAGGGCACAGATATGTTCAGAATAGGGCTACTCTCTACCTTTCCACCAGTCTGCTAACCCTCTACCATACAGCGCTGTCACACCTCTTTCCCTTTTATCTTCTTTCTGTCTCTCTCCCTTTCTTCCTTTATTTGTTCTTTCCCTTTTTCCTTGTCCCAGCCTGTGGACACTTTCTGCAATGTGTCTTGGTGCCGCTTGCCCCTTCCACTCTGCGTGCTTCTTGCCCTGATTGCACTTTTCCTACTCTCCACTCTTGGAAAAGTCTTTCAACATTCTTTAAAGCCCAACTCCCACTTGCAACTTATGTGAAGGTTTCTCTGACCCATCCACATGAATTAATTACTCTCTCCCTTTTGCTTCCATCACATTTTTTCCCTACACCCATTATAGCACACACAGTATTCTGTCAGAATTAATTGCTGAGAGGTCTGATTCTCTAGCTAGATTGCTAGCTTCTTGAAGGTAACAGCTGCGTCTCATTCATCTCCAAAGCCCACATATTCAGCACAGTGCTGGGCATATAATAGGCCCTCAGAAAATGTTTGCTGAATTAAACTTAATTTAAATGATACATAATGGGAAAATAATATTTCACATACAGAACTGACAAAATTCACTTTAGAGACAACTGTTGAGAGGCATAGCTATTTCAAAAATAAGATGCTTCAACAATCACAGTGCAAAAGGAAATAATTAGGTCTGCCATACACACGAGCTTAACTCCCATACTTTGAAAATGACTTCAAAAGAGGGAGATTTTGCACAGAACCATTCGTATCAAGCAGGATGTTGCTTTCCCTCTGGTGATCATGGAAGAAAACAATATTAAGCCTCCAGTATATCTGTAATATGTTCTCATGGAGGGATTTAGTTATCAATCCCTTTAGCAACTGTTAGGAGGGTTACCTAACAGGGGACACCCTGACATAGTCTGTAATCTGTAAGACGTGTCTGCTCCCGAGGATGTCATTCCTCAAGTGTAGCTGCAGCATGTTGCTTAGAAGGCACAACAGAGAATGGCTCAGAGGTTTGCATAAAATATCTCATTAAGTGACTAATGATCTACACAGCCATGTAGCACCTGTAACACCTACCTTTCCCCGGGACCATGAACTACTATACTTGATGGTTTTTGTCATCAGAGAGAGAACTCTGGCCCCAGGATGTTGAGAGGTTTTCAAATATAACTATAGGCCAGGCACAGTGACTCATGGCGGTTATCCCAGCACTCTGGGAGGGCGAGGAAGGAGGATCGCTTAAGCATGGGAATTGGAGACCAGCCTGAGCAAAAGTGAGACCTCGTCTCTCCTAAAAATAGAAAAATTGTCTAGGCCTTGTGGTGCATGCCTGGAGTCCCAGGGCCTCAGGAGGCTGAAGCAGGAGACTTGCTTAAGCCCAGAAGTTTGAAGTTGCAGTGAGCTATGATAATGGCACTTTAGCCAGGGTGACAAAATGAGAAAAATAAAGAAAAAAGCGATGATACTTTATATCTCAGAAAAATAAAGAAAAAAGCGATGATACTTTAAATGATATCTTTTAATAATAACTATTAAAGCAGTGATATGTATACAAAATAATGCTGCACAAATGCCAAGCAAATTTTATATATATATATATACACATAATTATATATATATACATAATAATTATATGTGTGTATATATATACACATATATTATATATATACATATATATGTATTTATAATGCTGCCTTATACTTAATCTCGATTGTTATAGTAATAAAGTTTGTATATTCATTTTTATATTATCTCAGCTGCTACTATGTCCTCCTTTTCTTGTTTCATATCTGCATTTCAGTTTGGGACTAGCAAGAATAACCAGATCTCCTAATCCGAAGTTGAGGGGGCTCTCTTCATAGACCTAGTGTCGCCCAATTTCATTATCAGCTGTGATATAATCAAGTACATCACACTAATATTTACCAAATACTAATCAGAGGAAGAGAGAACAAAGTACTCCTTTTCAAGGTCATGGGTAGAGAATGCAGAAAATGTAGAAATAGAACTCAGATCTCTGGGCTCCCAATCTAGAGCTTTCACATACATTTTGAACAACAAACTGAAGAGTGTGAAGGCATAAGTCAAGGCCAAGGAGAGATTTAATCTCAGAGGATGTGTGAAGGGACTCAAATGAGAACCAAAAATAGGGAGTTATGAGGAAAACAATAAAAGAAAGCCACTCTCAGGAAGGGCTGGCTGGACAGAGCAATCTGGCTGGTCAGGCCACTGGTGCCACTTGAATGCTGGTGGCAGGTGATTAAATAAGGGAATTTCAGGTGTGCAAAGAACCCAAATGGAACTTGAATGGATTTGAAATCAGATTTTTTTAAGCAGAGGGAATCTGATTGAGTGAATACCCCAGCTCCACAGCCCAGCTGGGAGTTCCCAAGGCCCTAAGAAACCCTGCTGCTTGCCTCTCCCCAGGTCTCTGAGGATCCCCGGGCTCAGCAGCCGACAGGAGAGGCAGCCGGAATGTGGAGAGTGGGGCCAGGGCTGTCAGCACTGGCCCAGTCAGGGAGGCCTGTGTTCATTCACTGTCTCAGCTTAAGGGGCCTTTGGGGAAACGGCAATTTGCAGTGTGAATTTCAATAGAATCTTTAAATCTCTCAGAGATGTTTTTCTTTGCCAAGAAAATTTCCCTCTGCCAAATACTCAAGATTGACAGGTCTGCAAAAGCATCTCTGTGATAGCGCCGTCCCTTTCTTCCCCCTCCCGGTACCCAGGGCCTTGTCTCCTAACACTTGGAGTGCGTGTGTGTGTTATTTTGATAGAGCTTTCTTTCCTAACTGGTATCACCCTTAAATTAAAATGAATTGGATGCTGGCATCCTGTAGAAATATTGTCTTTATAGGTATCTCAAAGAAAGATGTATTAAAGAACACATATCAAGTGTCTAGGGCTTGTGTTCCCATAGCAACCAGTCTAGGCCCAGTTTAGAGAATGCGGATTGGGAGCAAATCAGCGACCACTGGATGTGCTTCCTTCAACCATGAAGTCTCAGAGTGAATTAGATTCCTCGGAGAACCTTTCTCAGGTTCTTGCACTGAACAAGGCAGAGAGGAAGTTACAAATAAGCCCCAAACTGCTCCAAAGTGCTTTATAGGATTGTCAAATACGAGAGTTTGGAACACCTGGGGAAACCGAGGCTGAGGGAGGTTAAGTGACATTGCCAGGATGTGAGGGCAGGTCTGGTACAGGAAATAAAGTTTCTTTAAGTTTCACTAAATTATGCAGTTGCATTCCAAATGCAAAGGGACAACCGTGGCCTTGCAGAAGACATGGTTTCTCTGAGGAGATACAGACCCAATGGAAGGGCACCCCCCTTTGAGAATGAAAAAGACAATAACAAACAAATGAATGATATTCACACGCAGTAAATCTTCCCAAAGATGGAAGCAGAAACTGGAGGTGGAATTACTTGCTGGCCTTTGCTTTCTCTTCTGTGGATATGCCACATGCTACAGCAAAGGGATAAAACACCATCCGTCCAGCCTCCCTGCTGTAGCCGGGATGAGTCCTGAAGAGGGTGAAAGAGTGGCTCATCATATCCGAAGGTTAACTGTGGAGGAATCCCTCTCCATCCCCCATCAAGCTCGAAGTCTGTCCCCCACCAAAGCTGCAGCACGGACGTTCTGATGTGCTTCAACCCTCTGACTTGTTCACAACCCTTCCATGCATAGACTGGCATGTCCAGCTCAGGGCTATCCAAAAGAAATGTAATGCAAGCAAAAAACCTGAGAGGCTCAAATGTGATTTTGAACATCCTTGGAGATTTTTTTTTTTTTAAAGTAGAAAGTTAGCCTAGCACAGTGGCCCACGCCTGTAATCCTAACACTCTGGGAAGCCGAGGCAGGTGGATTGCTTGAACTGATCAGGAGCAAGGGGGAGACCCCGTTTCTAGAAATAGCCTGGTATTGAGGCCGGCACCTGCAGTCCCAGCTTCTTAAGAAGCTAAGGCAAGAGGATCACTTGAGCCCAAGAGTTTGAGGTTGCTGTGACTTGTGATGCCTGGGCACGCTACTAAGGGCAACAAAGTGAGACTCTGTTCCCCCCCCCCCAAAAAAAAAGAAAGAAAGAAAAGAAAAAAAAGGCAAAATCAAATAGGAAAATTAATTTTCATAAACCTATTTTACGTAATTTAGGTTATTAAAATATTATTTTAATATATGATGAATTAAAATATTCATGAAACAGTCTACCTTTTTGATGCCAAGGTCCAGAAATCAGGTGTGCGTTTACCCTTCCAACATATCTGAGCTGGACTAGTCACGTTGCAAGAGCTCAGTAGCCACCTGTGCTGAGTGGCTGCCCTACGGGGCAGTGTGGATCTAGTGCATGAGGACATGTTTTTCATGAGGATCGAGAGGAAGAGAAGACAAAGATCACCTTTCCCCATACCCTGTCCCACCACAGCACTGTCTCTGTGAACTTGTTACATAGTTGATCTACTTCAAATCACAGCAGAGGGTAATTTATTCTCTCATTAGCAGTTCCTCCTTAGCCAATTTTATTTCTCTACACTTACGCATATGCAATACCAACTTAAAATTTTTAGAATACAAATATGGATATGGAGAAGAATGTTTGTGTGTGTACATACCCATACACATAAATATAAAGCTTTTTTTTTTTTTTTTATAAAACTTGGATTATTTACTTTTTTGTTTTGCTTTTGCTTGCATAATCAGATAATTACCTTAGGTTTTTCTTTAAAGTTTCTCTGGAAACAAGTGAGGTATAAATAAATAATAGCTTTATTTTTATATCTCATTTTCTCCCTACAGTCACAGCATTAATATACAAACTCTACCCACCCAATAAAAATTTTATCAGAACATGGATGCCCTGTTTTCTTGGAGGGAATGTTTTAGCCAAAATATCTTAGGACCTTTTGTTATTGAGTCATATATTAACATGAAACATTATAAAGAAAAAATTCGAATCAGTGGGTAATGAATTTCTAAGGCCCCAGGCTGGGGTTCTCAATCTCTCTCACAGCCCCAGGCGTACATGTGAGGGAGGTATTGTCTTCTGGGCTAATGCTTTTCATTTCAGTTCCCAGTTCCCGTGTTTTCTACCTCCTCACATTTCACCACCTCACTATAAGTTGATAATCTGATCAACTTCACATGTTTACGTGCTAACGAAAAAGTCTAGAAAAGCCTATTTTGGGGCTATCCCTTACATGCCAAAAGATACATAACAGTGTGTGTTTGTTTCCCTGTTGTGGAGCCATTTTCTTTACTTTATGGTCTAATACAAAAGTGATAATAAATGAGAACTTCAAATCAAGAAGCAGAAAGGAAGGCTGTATGATGATAGGTCAGAAATGGAAGGATCTGGGACAGCATTGCATAAGCACGATGCTGGTGTGTCTGTTTTTATGCCTAGTGTGGCTGTTTCACCAAATCTCCACTAGAATGTCAAATAGGAATTATTTCTATGTAGCATGCATATAAACTTGGAATCATTATATTTAGCTTAGTTGCTAAGGCAAGAGCAACTTACTTGCTTCATTTATCTTTCACTAAGAAAATTAATTGGTAGTATTGTATAAGAGCATACAAATAACTCCCAATTTGCAGAAACATTGTTACAAGTGCCATGAGTGGAAGTTGCTTATTTGGAATCTGACTCTTCAGCTCCCTATAGAAGTAACTTTATAAGAACGCTATTGATGACAATGGTTAGTATCTACTGAGCTCTAACACGTGTGCAACGTACTACCCATTTTGTTGTAACAATACTGTACAGAAATTATTAGTTCTATGTTATAGATGAGAGATGTTAACATTAAGTGACTCAGTCAAGGCTGTACGACCAAAAATTGGCAGTGTCTGCATTCAAAAGGAAGCCTCCGAGGTCCACAAGCCTGCATTGTGTTCACCAAACCAGAGGTGTCTTTGAGGTTGCATATTTACCTATAGAATCTGATTAACATTGTAATATCTTATGACTAAGTTATAATGTTCATCATTTAGAATTATGGACTCTAAAGCCATATTTAGTTTATATCAAGTTCATTGTCAGTTTTAGCTTCAGTGGTAAAATCACATCTACCCTTATTTGCAATCCTGGCCATTAAGTAACCGAGAAGAAAAAGAAAAGAATAAGGGAGAAAGAACCTAGTTTGCTGGGAAAGAAAGAAAATACAGAATTCCAGTAGAATTAGAAATAGTAAGAACATCGGTCGCTGTGATAACAAGGAACCAGGCCATCAGGACTGCAGGTTTCTGAACTAAGGGACTGCTCTTATTAAAGAGATCTTTGTAGGTAAATTGGCAATTAGTGAGTCAGAAACTACTATGATTTCCCACTGTACAAATGCACAAAATGACTTGTCACAAGCTTGAACTCACAATACTTATTCATTCCAATCACTTCTCTGATTCAATAAAAATTATAATTCAACTTTACAAAGCATTAGCTATTCAGCCCAATTTGCTGCTAGCAAAAGAATCATTTTCCTTAGGTCTCTGAAAGGCCAGGAACCCTCTAGTACAACCTGGCAAAAGGAAGCTTCTTCAAATTCTACAGTTCCCTCACCCCTTGGTGATACTTCACTTGGAGAAGAATACAAGAGCCTGCATCACAGAGACGCCGGGTGGGAGATGAGGGGGCTACCAACATAAGTTCAAGGTCTTCTCCGATGATGCACAAGCAAGATCTCTTATACTACTCCCATCGATTTTCCTTGTGCTGCTAGAAAACAGAGTTAGTCATCCTCTACTGTAGCCAAGAGCTTAGACCCCAGAACTAGACTGTCTAAAATCTAACCCAGTAAACAAGTACCTAAACCTCTCTTTGTATCCACTTTCTTGATGATAAATTATGGACAATGAAATATATCGGTAAGGTTCTTGAGAGGTTAAGTCACGAACGTAAATAAAGTATAGATGGGCCTTGATTTACGATGGCTTGACATACGATTCTCAGCTTTCTGATGGAGCAACAGCAGTTGTTTTCTATCAGTAGAAATTACACTTCGAATTTGATCTTTTCCTGAACTAGTGATATACTATAGAATACTCCCTGCACCCATCCTCCCCCCTCCCCTCCCCTCCCTTTCCCCTTTCCCTGTATTCCTGTGCTATAATTGGGTTTTAGCCTTCATATGAAAGCTATAAATTAGCTTCATATTAGGGCTGAGTACATTGGATACTTTTTCTTCCATT
>CAUYON010099336.1:0-36105 GCA_963573935.1 Arctocebus calabarensis
TGAGTCATATGGTAACCCTATATCTAAACCTTTAAGGAAATTCCATTCTGTTTTCCAAAGAGGTGTCACCATTTTATACTCCCACCAGAAGTGTCTAAGGATTCCAATATTTTCACATCCTTGTCAACACTTAACAAACACATTTCCTGTTTTGAATATAACTGACGTTCATTATTGGAGTGTGTTTTCCAGGCATTTCCCTAAATTTGATCTTTCCTAGGAAGGAAGAATTTAATTTTAGCACATCCTATTGTCTTAGTAAAACTGAGAATCTACAAAACCATCAAGTCCTGGCTCCTTTTTGTTTAAAAGTCTCTTCTACAGTTTGTCTCTCTCCTCACATTTTGTTATAAGCAAGAAGTCAGGTCACACCTTCAACACTGCCTGGAAATCTCCCCAGTGTTTCTTAACAGTCTGGCACTATATGACAAAATCTTTCTCTGCTGCCAATAACACTTACCTTCACTTGTATACAAGTCCTTAACTGTAGCCTTGCTGAAGGTCACAGGCTTCTGTGGTTTCTGCAAAGCACTTTTAGGTTTAACTAAACTCAACACCCATTATCCAGTTCCAAACCTAGTCTCACATTTTTATTATAGAAATAATCTATCTCCAAGTACCACATTTTCTATTAGTTCTCTATTGCTAAATAACAAATTACCCCCAAACTTAAGTTTTTTTAAACACTAACTCACAATATCTGAGGGTTAGGAAGCCAGGAATGAGTGGTTTAGCTGGGTGTTTTGGGGCCCAGTGTCTCACATGAGTCTGTAGGCAAGCAGTTGGCTGTGGCTGCATCTTATTTGAAGGCTCAGGTGAGAGAGGATCCATTTCTAAGCTCATGATTGCTAGAAGGCCCTCGTTGCTGGCGGTTGGCCAGAGGCTTCAGTTACCTGCCACAAGGAAATCTCCATAGGCTTTCTCAGTATTCTCATTACGTGGCAGCTGGCTTCCAAAAGGATGAGTGAACTGAGAGACCACATGCCCAACACAGAAGCCGCACTCTTTTTATAATTAAATATTTTAAGTGACACCCTATCACTTCTATCATATCCTAGTCATCAGAAGTGAGTCGCTAAGTCCAGTCCATACTCAAGTGCAAGGTATTAAGCTCCATCACTTGGATGGAAGCATCTCAAAAATTTCAGAATTTTGGCTTGGTGACTGTCACCCAGTGGTTAGGGTGCTAGCCACATATACCAGGGCTGGAGGGTTCAAACCGGCCTGGGCCTGCTAAACAAACAAAACAACAACAAAAAAGAATAGCTGGGCATTGTGGCAGGCATCTGTAGTCCCAGCTACAAGGGAGGCTGAGGCAAGAGAATCACTTGAGCCCAAGAGTTTGAGGTTGCTGTGAGCTGTGATACTACAGTACTCTGCAGAGGGTGACAAAGTGAGACTCTGTCTCAAAAAAAAAAAAAAAATTCAGAATTTTGATACCACCTATCTGGTATAGTCCTATTCTGGACTTACATTCTGTTCCACTGATCTATATGTCTATCCCTGCACCAGTATTATAGTATCTTTAGTTTTATAATAAGACTTAACATTGGGTAGTTTGAGAGCTTCAACATTAAATTCTGCTTTTTCAAAATTGTTTTGGCTATCCTTACTTTCTTTGCCTTGGCACATAAATTTTAGAACCAGCTTGTCTATATCTACAAAAAGCACTACTGAAATTTTGGAACTGTGTTAAATCTGTAGATTAAATTGAAGAGAACTGACATTTTAAGTACATTAAGTTTTCTAATCTGTAAACATGGTCTAACATCTCTCCACTTAGGTTTTCTTTGTTGCCATCATCATTTTACAGTTTTCAGCACAGAAATACTGTATGTTTGCTAGACTTATATATATTTCCTCCTTTTTAAAATTACAAATGGAATATCGTGTTTAAATTCATTTTCCAACTGCTCATTTTCAGTACGTAAAGATGCAGAATAAGCTGACCTTTTTACCTGTGACCCTGTGAAATGCATTAGTTTGAAGACCTTTTTTTGCTGATTCCTTAGGATTTTCTAAGTGGATAAATCATGTCATTTGTGAACAGAGACCATTTTATTTCCTGCTTTCCAATCTGAATGCCTTTTCATATTGACTAATTGCATTAGCAAGGATTTCCAGTAAAATCTTGACCAGGATGTGTTTCCAGTAAAATCTTGACCAGGAATGGACGTCCATGACTTGTTCCTGATTTTAACGACATCCAGTTCATCATCGTCAAATATGATAGTTGTGGGGTTTGGATAGATGCCCTTTATTAGATTATTTTTTTACTTTGAATGTTCTGAGTTTTTATCATAAGAGTATTTGTCAAATGCTTTTTTCTGCATCATTTAATAAGATCTTGTCTTATAAAATTTCTTTCTTTTTCAGTTTGGGTAGTATGTTTAAATCTACCTTCAGGCTTACTGACTCTTCTCTGTCATCTCCATTCTGTTATTGAATCCTTCCAATCATTTTTTGATGCAAATTTTTGTTTTATTTTTAGCTCTAAAATTTCCACTTGGTTCTATTTTATATTATCTGAAAAATTTGAAATTCTACCAATTTCTGGAATAGTCATACTTTTTGAAACACTGCTGTAGTATCTAAAGTCTTTGTCTCATAATTTCAGCATCTGTGATGTTGGGGGATGAGCCTGTTATACCTTTCCTTATGAATTGTTGAAATTCTCCTGATTATATATTTCATGTAATTCTGCTTTGCATCCTGGATACTTTTAATTCTTCATATTGGGTGGGGGGTGTTCCAGTTAACTAGTTAGGTTGTAATCACAGTTCCAGTCCACCGCTGTGGGGTGTGGTTCTAACGTCTGTTCAGTTTTCTAAGTATTTTCAGTGCTATTTGAGTCTATCCTAAATAGCCAGTCTTACACCCAAGCAATGATCTACCCTGTTAGGGTCAGCCCAGGATTGCACAAACAACATTATGAGATTAATTCTTGAGCTTCCTTTTCTCTGTCACCACCCTGGTCTTCTGGTTAGAAATCCAAGGCCTTAAGTTCTCCTCTCTGTTACACCTTCATGGATACGTCTCCCTCCAGGTCCAAGCTGCAGAAAGATAGTAACAGAAGGAAAGCAATAGGGATTCTCTCAACCCTTTTTGGCACACATTTCTTCTGACCACAGATAAGGGTTCTTTCTCTGAGGTTTAGAAGCCTGCTCAACCCATCACTGTCCTCACCACAAGAATGTCTAGGAGTTCCAGAAAGGTCTTATTTCAAATTCTAGATTCCAGATGTGCCTGCAGTCATTGCTCTTCAGGCTCCCCACACAACTGCTCCATGCATTATTTACATTTAGTATGGGAGAGAAAATAAGACTGTCCCCACTCCATTTAAAGGTGAATCAGTACCAATCCAAAGTTCTTCTCTTTTTTCTTTCTTTCTTTTAGAAACAGAGTTTCACTTTGTTGCCCTCAGTAGAGTGCTGTGGCGTCACAGCTCACAGCAACCTCTAGCTCTTGGGCTTAGGCATTTCTCTTGCCTCAGCCTCCCAAGTAGCTGGGACCACAGGCACCTGCCACAACGTCCAGCAATTTTTTTGTTTCAGTTTGACCAGGGCCGGGTTTTAACCCGCCACCCTCAGTATATGGGGCCGGTGCTCTACTCACTGAGCCACAGGTGCTGTCCAAAGTTAAATTTTCAATGACTGCGTCCTTGGAGAATAAACTCTCAAACAAGAATTTTTTTCTCTGAGACTATACAGGGAGAATTTTGAATGGAAGTTTCACATTCGTCACTTCATCCAGTTTTTCCCTCAATTTTTATTAAAAATTTAAACAGAAAAGCCTATCAAATGACCAATGAACATCTCTATATCTACCGCAAAGAACAGTTAACTAATATTTTACATATTTATTTGAAAATAGGTTATAGACATCATGACTTTTCAAACTTAAGAATACTTCTGCATGCCTCTCCTAAGAATGTTATCTTATATAACCTCAGTACCATTATCACTTCTAGAAAAGTTAAATATACCACATTATCTAATACCCATTACATCTTCCTTTGCCCTCAAATATCTTTCCAAATGTCTTTCACAGCTGTTTTTTTTCCTGAATCAGAAGCCAATAAAGGATCACAATTTGTATTTGGTTATGTATCTTGCCTTAATCTAGAAGAGTCCCATTTTTTGTTTTATTACTTTAGCTTTTTCAGAAGTCCAGACCAGTTGTCTTGAACAAACTCTGGATTTGTCTGTTTTCAGACACTGTGTAATTCAATTTGTTCCTCTACTCTTTGCATTTCTTCAAGGGAAGGTAAGTGTAGATAAGATTTAATTAGGTTCTGGTTAGACATTTTGGCAGTGTATCGTAGATGATCATATACTCTCTACTTTGCATCCTATCAGGAGATGTAGAATGTCTTATGCTTATTCCACAAGTAGTACCACTCAGCTTGACAGTCAGGTCCCACCATAATCCTTTGCAATTGGCATCGGTGATTTTTTTTGTGTGTGCAGTTTTTGGCCGGGGCCAGGTTTGAACCCATCACTTCTGGCATATGGGGCCAGCACCCTACTCCTTGAGCCACAGATGCTGCCCTAGCATCAGTGATTTATTTGACACCACATAAACAATGTTACTTAGAAATATTTTTTCACCTAATGGGTTTTATCATCCATAGATTTTTGCGAGACTAATCATTATACATTGAGGGTTGTAAAATGGTAATTTTCCACATCTTCCCTCTATGTACAAATAAAGGATGGCATTCTTCAAATAACTTTAAAAGAGCTTTTGTTCTCTATTTTTCATAACTATGAGCTCCTTTTCCTTCTTAGTGTTATTATCAATTACAGTGATGATTCTTTCTGATGTATGAATTGTGGGAGCACTTTCAAATCTGTTCTTGTGTCCTTCTGACATCACCCTACTGGTATTTTGCTTCCCCCCCCCTTTTATTAAAAGGTAGACCAGGCACACTGTACACTTCTCCAGCTCCAAACATGTAATCAGCCATTTCTCCAAGGAGCCCTGGTTCCTTCCAGTGGGGGAATGGCACTTAAAAGCCAAAACCGGGGTATTAAGAATGCTCATGGCTATTGGGTACAATGTGAAACTTTGAGAACTGTTTAAAAGCCTCATTTTTTCTGTAAATAAACACATAAAACAGTATTTTCTAATAAGCTCGTGACTTACAAAAATTGATTCAATATGGATGAGAGATTTAAATCCAAAGCATGAAACCATAAAAATCCCCGAAGAAAGTGTGGGGAAAACACTTGAAGATATCTCCTGGGGAAAGATTTTATGAAGACTTCCATGGTAATTGCAACAAGAAAAACAAACAAAAGGGACTTAATTAAACTGAAAAGTTTCTGTATGGCTAAGGAAACAACAACCAAAGCAAACAAGACAACCTTTAGAATGGGAAGATATTGGCATATTATGAATCAGACAAAAGCTTGATAACTAGGATCTACAGAGAACTCAAATTGATCCATATGAAAAAAGCCAACAATATGGGCAAGAGAGATGAATAGCAACATATGATAAAATGCTCATCGTCTCTAATCATCAGAGAAATGCAAATCAGAACTACCCTGAGATACTGCCTAACTCCAGCGAGAATGGTCTACATCACAAAGTCTCAAAGCTGCAGATGCTGGTGTGGATGTGGAGAGAAAAACACTTTTACATTGCTGGTGGGACTGCAAACGAATACAACCTTTTGGGAAGGAAGTATGGCAAATCCTCAAAGAACTCAAACTAGACTTCCTATTTGATCCTGCAATCCCATTACTGGGCATCTACCCAGAAGAAAAAAATCCTTTTATTATAAGGATTATTACAGTTGCACTAGACTATTTATTGCAGCTAAATTTACAACTGCCAAACTGTGGAAACAACCTAAATGGCCACCACCCCAGGAATGGATTAACGAGCTGTGATATATGTATACCATGGAATACTATTCAGCCACAAAAAAGATGGAGACGTTACATCTTTTGTATTAACCTGGATGGAGGTGCAACACATTCTTTGTAGTGAAGCATCTCAAGGATGGGTGCTGTGGTTGACAACTATAATCCCAGCACTCTGGGAGCCCAAGAAGGGCGATCAACTAAGCTCATGAATTTGAGACCAGGCTGAGCTAGAGCAAGACCCTGTCTCTAAAGATAGCCAGGCACTGTGGTAGGTGCTGGTAGTTCCAGCTACTCAGGAGGCTGAGGGAAGAGAAATGCTTGAGTCCAAGAGTCTAAGATTGCTATGAGCTATGATACTACAGCACTTTACTGAGGGTGACAAAGTGAGACTGTTTTTTTTTTTTTTTTAATTAACTGGGTGTAGTGGTGCATGCCTATAGTCCCAGCTACTACAGAGGCTGAAATGGGAGGATCACTTGAGCCTAGGAGTTGGAAGGTTGCAGTGAGCTATGATTACACCACTGGACTCCAACCTGGGTGACAGAGTGAGACCCTGTCTCTGAAAAAAAAAAAAAAAAGGTGGTCGTATTGACTGCTTGAGTTTAACTCTAAAACTGTTCTTAGGCAGGTCCAACTAACTGTACGAAAACAACTTTTAAATGACACCAATTGTGAAAGTCAAATATGTAATTGGAAAAAACAAACCTGGGGGGAAATGAAAAATTTAACTGAATGTTTAACAATCAACTATTCATTTTTAACTTTACACAAAATAATTCTTAAAGTATGTATAGTAATTTATATGAAACCCCTCAAAGCACTTACACCATCTGGACCACAGGCGGCTTTGAGGATTTAACTACAGCTGTTATGAAAAAAGGTAGAGTGAGGGACTTTTAAGAAAAAAAAGTGTGGTTGTAAATAAGTCAATTTTTAAGATTAAAGGCAGGGAAAAAACCCACAAAGATAAAAAGGTAACTGATTAAATTACTGCAACTGTGTCTAACCAGGTTGCAAAACAAATAGTAGTCTTGGGATTTGATGACAGAAATAAGCATATAATTATCATGCAATGTCAGAGCTGAAGACCTAGATTCTAGTCTTGATTTTGCCTACTAATCTCAAATTCAAATTAGTAAAATGAAAGGCTGGTAATTAAATTACACTAAAATCTCTCATGGCTTTAATAAGCTATCAGACATATAGTCTGTTATACTGTCAAATATATATTTTCTGCTACAGATAACAAGCATTTGCACAAGTCTTTCCAACTGCCTCAGTATATTCTACCTTCTATAATACTATTATAAGTATTATATTGTACTAATATAATAAGATTCTGTTCAGTTATAGAGAAACACATCAAATTAAGAAATAATATAGGAACATAGGCCAGGCACACTGGCTCACACCTGTAATCCCAGTGCTTTGAGAGACCAAGGCAGGAGGATCACTAGAGGCCAGAAGTTAGAGATCAGCCTAGGCAACATACTGAAGCACCATTTTTACAAAAAGTAAGAACAATTAGCTGGGCATTGTGGTATACACCTGTAGCCCCTGGTACTTGGGAGGCTGAGGCAGGAGGATCACTTGAGCCTAGTTCAATACTGCAGTGAGCTGTGATTACACCCCTGTACCTAGCCTGGGCAACAGAGCAAGACCATGTCTCTTGAAAAAGAAAAGAAAAGAAAAGAAATGATAAAGGAAAGTAAGAAAGTCTTCACTTGGGCAAAATTTTAATTCGAAAAATGAAATTCTAAATTAATAAAGTTGAATTTTTAAATCATAAAGGGTTTAAAAAATTTTTTTCAAAACTGCATATTTATATGTGTGTAAATATATACACTCACATATATGCAAATCTATATTTGTACACTTATGTATAGTACTTGCTGTTGGGGCAGCTCATGTAAAGAACTTTATTATTTCCCTGTGAATAGTCAAATTTAAATAATTCTTTTTTATCTTTGGCATCTCCTTATGAAAAGGCAAGCTTCCTATGTCAGCCTATCATTTTAGAAAACAAGGTCCTATACTTATTCACATTATTAGTAACTCAATGATTGTTTTCAGAAGAAAATTCATGTATTGACACTTACTCTTATAAAGTGGATGTGGTTTAAGGAGAGAAACAAAATTTACGTTCAACTATTTTTCATCATTCAAAAAAAAAAGACCTTTTACATTTTAGTATGAATTAAAAAAATATTTGTAATTTTTAGAAACCCTAGAATTTATGGTTCTTTTAAAACTTGACAAGTTGAGGATCTTTATATTTTCACTGATTAATTTTAGACATAAGACTTAAATTCTTAGAAGTGTGTATCCTATTTATAATTCTCCTGATTATTCTCCATGTAGAAGTCTTAGATTATTTGAGATGAACTAAACCTCCTAGGGCTTATCTCCTCTAAGAAATCTCTGATATGGAGTAAGGGAGGAGATGTTCATAAAAGGTTTCCCATATTCCTTCCACGTAAAGAGCTTTTCTTTATAGTGAACTTTTTTATGTCTACAGAGGTTTGATCTATAACTATAGGCTTTCCCACATTCCATACATTTATAGAGTTTCTCTCCAGTGTGGATTCGCTCATGTTCAGTGAGGAATGAATACTGGCTGAAAGCTTTTCCACACTGATTACACTGATAGGGTTTCTCTCCAGTATGAATTCTCTGATGCCTATAAAGGTTGGATTTGCAACCAAATGCTTTCCCACATTCTTCACATGTATAAAGTTTTTCCCCAGTATGAATTTTCCGATGTTCATTAAAAGATGAATATTGGTTGAAGGTTTTCTTACATTCATTACATTGATAGGGTTTTTGTCCAGTATGAATTCTCTGATGTTCAATAAGGGTTGCAATGCGTGTGAAGGTTCTCCCACATTCCAAGCATTTACACAATTGTTCTCCAGTATGAAGTTTCTGATGTTCAGCTAGAGATGTAAACTGGCTGTAACCTTTCCCACACTCATTACATTTATAGGGTTTCTCGCCTGTATGGATTCTTTGATGTCTATGAAGTTTTGCTCTACAATTGAAGGCCTTCTCACATTCACTACATTTATAGAGTTTCTCTCCAGTATGAATTCTCTGATGTACAGTCAGGGTGGAACACTGGCTGAAGGCTTTACCACATTCCTTACACCGATAGGGCTTCTCACCAGTATGTACTCTCAGATGTTTGATAAGGGTCGAACTGTTGCTAAATGCTTTTTCACACTCGTTACATTTGTAAGGTTTCTCTCCAGTGTGAATTCTTTGGTGAGAAAGAAGGGATGATCTATGGTTGAAGGTTTTCTCACACTGATTACATTTGTAGGGTTTCTCACCAGTATGAATTCTCTGATGTTCAATAAGATAAAGACTCTGGCTGAAGCTTTTCCCACATTCAGTACAGATATAAGGTTTTTCTCCTGGGTAAATCTGGAGGCATCTTCTTAGATTAAAAGTCTGTTTAAAATCTTCCCCCAAAGTATAATTCATACTGGGTACACTTTCTGTAGGAAAACCTTGTTGCGTAACAAGAATTGTATTTGTAAATAAGCTTTCCCCCAATTCAAGACTTGTATGGTTTCCATCTCCACTGATGGTTTTCTCAAGTGAGGCTACTCTTTCCCTAAGAGGTTTCCTCTCTTGCTCCTGTTCTATATTGCTCTCAGACTCCACAGCTTCTCCAAAGTTGATATACCCATGACTATACTTAGTTGATTCTTTCTTTATTATTCCCCAAGATGTTTCTTCTATAAACATGTCCTGTCTGGGAGGCAATCCTTCTATTTCAGGCCAAGTCTTGAAACCTGAAATAAATCAGAAGTAGTTATGCTTCCCCTGCTGGAAAAAACAAACTGATATATCAGTAGGACACAAAATTAGCAACAATATTCATAAAACAGGTTTGCAATCATCTGATTTCAAATATAGACTTGCATCTGGAGGAAAACAGAGTGGATAATGGAAAGAAAGAAAAATGGGTAAAAGAGTGATATGGGAAAATAAACTAGGTAAATTAACACTAAAAATGAAGAGATTGATCCCTGAGAGATGTAAAGTAAGACTGAATAGGCTTAGGAGAAGACATGAGGCTACAGAAAATGTAAGATGATAAACTTAAATACCTTGGGATACTTCAGTTTTTGGTCATTTTCCACTTTGCATATACTAGACAATGAAACGGGCAACTTGTCTTTCTTTATTCTCTCCTTCCTACTCAAATGTTACTTTCATTATTTTCCTATGTTTTTTCTGAAACCCTATACTCAGTAATTTTTAAATATTCAGATTGTTTCCCTTAAATTTTATAATTTCATATATGATTATGATTTCCTATCATAATGTGTCAAAGGGTAAACAGTCTGTTAAAAAGAGGACATTGAGGGCCAAGCATAGTGGCTCACCCCTGTAATCCTAGCAATTTGGAAGGCTGAAGAGGGAGGATTATTTGTAGCTAGGAGTGAGAGACTAGCCTGAGAAACGTAATGAAACCCCATCTCTAAAAAATACAGAAAAAAATTAACCGGGCTCAGTTGAGTATGCTGTAGTCCCTGTTACACAAGAGGGTGAGGCAGGAGGACTGCTCCAGCTCAGGTGCTTGAGTTTGTAGTGAGCTATGATGATGCCACTGCACTCCAGACTCAGAAAAAAAAGAAGACATTCAGGTTTAAAAAATTACAACAGCCCTGGAATATGATTGTGAGGACAATATTTGATCTAAGTTCAAGATGAGATGTTCATTATAAAAAAAGGAAAGTATGGAGTAAATCACCCATGTGCAACAACTTATGTCTGATTATTAGAGGAGTAATAATTTTCTTCTTATTACCCTTTTATCACCTTTCCCCCTTTTATTTGAACATGAGAAGAAATTCAGATATTCATTTCTTCTAATAAAGTGGAACCAGAAGACTGAACTCTCTTTGTAGGAATCTTTTGAGAATAATGAAAATCTATAAAAGATTTGAAGTCAGTGTCCTAAATTTCTGAAATACGCCCAAGCCCTAAGCTCAGTTCTGATTCTAGATGAAAGGATTTAGCATGAGCTGATTCATGAGTATTCTGAGTTAAAACCTGGATTTATGTAATCAATTTATAATTGGAAATAGATTAAAATTAAGTCATTGCAATTAGGCAATTGTGTGTACTTAAATAATTTACACAACTCAAAATTAAATCTAATTGGCCCTGAGCCTCTCAATAGGGCTCTCTATTTCCAAGAAAGTTTCTAGAGTACTGCCTCCCCATGAGCAGCTCATCTATAAAAACTCCCTTGTGCCTATTTCCCAGTCTCTCACTCACCTATGCAGGATTCTGAAGGGACTTCTCCTTCCACAATGCAGGGATCCTCTCCTTGTTGCAACTGGCAGATCACCTTTGGCATTGAAAAGGGAATCCCTGCTCATGAGGAAAGAAATGGAGTTTGAACAAATGGCATGAAGAGCAATTCCAGGACTCACATACCACTAACTCTTAACCTCCAAGGCAAAGAAAGCAAGGCGTAGGAGGCACAGTGGCCACACTGGCTCCACTGGGGGTACTGGAGCTTTCAGGATGTGTATCAGGAGGAAGGACTCATTTCAGAAACCATTTAAGGCCCTGGCAATGAACACTTCTAAAATGGGGCATTTCTATATTGTCCAGAATCTAAAATGAGATTTAGTCATTGGCCCATTCCAAAGCAGAAACTCTGATTGGGGATCAAGTATGAAGAAGGGCAGAGAAGGAGAAAAGAATAGCAAGAAGGGCACCACAACAAAAATGTACACTTTCAACTCCACAGCAATTTAACCTTTCCCAGGCGCACATCTGGGGAGAAAACTACAGATGTTGAACCTCAAAGACAAAGCTGCAAGGTGTTCCTAGAACAGATTCTTCATTATCCGCAAAACTTCTTACCCAATGAGGCTAGGTTGTTACAGTTTTCCAGCATCACTTCCCGGTACAAGGTTCTCTGGGCAGAGTCCAGGTGCAACCACTCGTCCTGGCTAAAGAGCACAGCCACATCCCTGAATGTCACAGACTCCTGTAACAGCAAACCCATTCCTGGTCAGAGACCATCATCTTAAACAGAAGGTGACACTGGGATGTGTAGCAATCAATTGTGAAAATGTCTCAGGAATTCTAAGTATTTCAAATCAACTAGTTATGCAGTGTTTTAAACCACCCATTAACTAATTAATTAAGCAAGTATTTATTGAGTACCAGTTAGGGGTAAAGACACATACCACGTGGGTGAGGAAAAGAGCAGAGGTAGGGGAAAAAGGCAAAGTCCTTGCCAACAGGTAAAATAAATTCCTCAGCCTGGGTTTTTTTATAAGAGACTGAGCATATGTGTTTACGTCTTCCTTTCCACTCAAAATCCAAATTAGATAAAATAAAAAAACACAAATCAGCATATATTTAGGGAAATGGTGGGAAACTAGGAAAATGCCATCAGAACAAAAACATAAAGGAATTTATGAGATATAAAGCCAAAAAAAAAATAGTATTAGTTAATAATTATGGAATACATTAGAGACTATGATACAAACTTTGTCTGTAGTATTTAAGTCTCATAAAAATCCTGTAAGTAAAATACTATAATTAAATCATTTTGCAGATGAAGAAACAACTTCACAATGGTTAAATAACCTTCTCAAGGTCATTTACTGTTAGGAAATTGTGGAGCTAGAATTTGAATTCAGGTAAACAGCCCTCTAAGATATATTGTCAGATGGGTTTCCATTAACTATGAAAACTAAAAGAACTAAATGACCTGAAAGGCCACACAGGTGCAAGAGGGAACTGATGAGAAAGTAAGTTCTTCCGTAAGCACCCCAGTTAAGCCCCCAAACGTGAAAAAGCAAGAGCTGGGCAGACAGCATCTCTTGTATGAAAGAACTAAAGGAAGTAAAAATGGGTACAATACTTTAGTGGACACTTTGCTGAGAATATATCAAAATGTAAAAAATGTAAAACATACATCACTTTGTCCTTGTACTTCTAGGATTTTACCACAAGAAATAATCACACAAATGGGTAGGCATGCTTGCTCAAGGATGCTTACTGCAATAAGTAAATGGTTGTGATAAATCTGTAAATGTTACATGTATGACAAAAGGGACTTTGGGATCTGTTTAAATAAAAGATCTCCTGATGGTAGATTATCTTGAATGATTATCCAGGCAGATCTGACATAATCACAACAATCCCTGTAAGAACCTGAGAGGAATTAGTCAGATTTAAGTATGCTTTGAAGATGGACAAAAGGGCCACAAGCCAACGACTGCAGCTGACCACCAGAAGGAGAAATCTGAGGATACAGATCTTCCTTGCAGAGCCTTCAGAAGGAAACAGTCCTGCTGACTGCTTTACCTTAAGCCAGTAAAACTGATTTCAGACTTCTGACTTCCAGAACCATAAGGGAATAAATTTATGCTGTTTGAAGCCACTGAGTTTGTGGTAATTTATTAGAGTAGCAATAGAAAATAAAAATAATGACAGAGAATTGAAGACAACCTACACTGGTATCAATAAGAGAATGGATAATCGAACTATAGTACATTTATTCCATGAAATATTATGTAGCCATTAAAGAGAATGAGGTAGATCTCTATGCTGACATTGGAATTTGACCTTGATATATTATTGATTCACATGAAAAAGCAAGCTACAAAACAGTCTACATTTGTTAAGAGAAAAAGTTCATCTGTATATACATAAGCATGGTATACACAAAAATACCTAGAAGAATACAAGTTCTCACCCTGATTAATCTTTGATATATGTGGAGAGGGGAGACAAGCAATCTTTCACTTATTACTTCATGCCCTTCCATTAGGCTTACATTTTCCCCCTCTCTCTGTTCCTTCTTTTGGAATTTTTTTATATTCCAGTTTAATTTATATGTTGACTTTTTGGTTACGCCATTTTGCATTTTTAGTGATCACCCTGAGAACGATAATATACATGCTTGGTTATTCATAGTATTCAGAGATAATGTTTCACTTCACATTGAACACCAGAACCTTGTAAGTATATAGGACACCACTACGTCATATTTGTGCTATAGTGGTAATAAAGATTTTTCCCAGTTCAGAGTTGACAGGACTCACTAGAGTTCTCTGAGCATACTTACATAAAGCTTTTCCTTAAAGGCGAAGTACAATGTCTCAAGAGAAAAAGAGAAAGCAGGGAAGCCAGGAGATATTCCATGCCCAGTCTCCCTTATTTGCACACATAGACTATGCCTTGTCTCTGGATCTGTGTGAAGAATCTTGGTTTGGGGAGAGCTCAAAGGGAGGAACTCTCATCAAGGGTATTTTATATATTCAAGCGAGGCTTGTCAAATCATTCAGGCCAGTTGCAAGCTAATAGTAAAGAAGTTTACGAAGGATAGCCAGTGCCATTTAGATCGTAAACAAGACACAGGCTGCCCTTACATTGTTTTGGCCAAGAATCTATAGAGATCCAAGCATTCCCAAAGATGAAGAGAGAGCTTTTCCAGTATTGATGAAAATGAATCCTATCTCCACAGTTGTCATATACATGACATCTACCTATGTTATAAATCCCATAATGCAATATTATAATTTTACTTTAAAAAGTCATATGCATTTTAAAGAAATTGAGAGAACGAAGAATTTTATTCAAATAGCTATCATTTCTAATGCTCTTCCTTCCTTCCTAAAATCAGAGTTCCCATCTGGCCTATTTTCATTTTAGCTTGAAGAATGTCCTTTAGCATGTCATATAGTGTAGGCTTGCTGGCGATAAATTAACTTAATTTTCCTTTTTTCTGAAAATGCCTTTATTTCAACATCATCCTTTTTTTTTTCTTTCCAGTTTTTGTCTGGGGCCAGGTTTGAACCCGCCACCTCTGGTATATGGGCCCAGTGCCCTACTCCTTTGAGCCACAGGCGCCACCCTTCACCTTCATTCTTAAAGAATATTTTCATTGGCATAGAATTCCAGGTTGATTATTTTTCCTTCTTTAGCATGTAAAATGTCACTCTATTGTTTTCTGGCCTTTGTTGTTTCTGATGAGAAGCCAATGGTCATTTAAACATTAATTCTCTTCATGATATAATTTTTTTTCTGTCTGCTTTCCAATCTTTGGATTTTGTGATTTGTCTGTGATACTTCTGCCTAATATGGTAGATAACGGCCAGACTGTTGAGTACATGAAATATGGCTATTCTGAATTGAGATGTTCTATAAGTATAAAATACATACTATTTTCCTTTTAGCTTGAAGAACATGATTTATACACACACATACACACACTATCTCAACAATAATTTCACATTGATTAAATAAAATATATTATTCATCTACTTGCTTCTGATAATTTTTTACATGTGGCTAGTAGAATATTTTATATTAGATACGGAGCTTGTATTCATGCTTCTCATTATGCTTCTATTCAACAGCATTGGTCAGTGGTGTATTAGCTGTAGCCATCCAGGGTTATGTTATGGCAGTCCTAGCAGACTAAAGTAAGCTTCTTGCTGTTACGTGCAAGCAACCCCACATTCTATCTTCATTTCCAGTCCCATCATCCTGGACCTTGGAATACTTCCAGCAAGAGGCATTCCATTTCTTTTTAAATTTCATTAGCTTTTTAAAAAGTGTACAAACATAATCCTTTTGGAAAAATTTAAAAAGTGAATATATTTCAGAATTCATATCCCATTACATATGTAGGTGTTCTTTTGCCTGCTTTTTTTTTTTATAGACAGAGTCTATTTATTGCCCTCGGTAGAGTGCCATGGCATTACAGCTCACAGCAATCTCCCACTCCTGGGCTTAGGTGATTCTCTTGCCTCAGTCTCCTGAGTAGCTGGGATTACAGGTGCCCACCACAATGCCCGGCTATTTTTTATTGCAGCTTGGCTGGGGCTGGGTTCAAATCTGCCACCCTCGGTATACGGGGCCAGTGCCCTACCCACTGTAGGTAGCCACAGGTGCCACCCCTCTTTTGCCTGTTTTTTAAACAAAAGGAAAACAGACACATACTAAGGAATAGAAAGAGATAAAAGAGCACAGCTGATATGTTAAATATTCCTTCCCAGCCCAAATTAGCAGTCCTATTCTACAAGTAACTTGCATCAGTTTACTTTCTTTCTTTCCAGAGATTTTTTGTATGCAAATATACGTATGTACACATATCCTCTTCTAATGGAAAAAGTTTCAATCCTACTTTACTTGTATGTAGTATCTAATGGATCTTGTCACATCTGCATAAACAGACCTCTTTCTTTATAATCACTATATAGAGTAGCTATAAAATTTGTGAACTTTATAATAAATAAATTCCATAATTTATTATATTACCTACTATAACTCATTTGACTCATTTAACCACTTCCCTTAGTGATGGGGATTTAGATGGTTTCTGTTTTTTGCTGTTGCAATGCACAATGGCCAATCTCACACAGATTATCTCTGGGTACATGTATACCTACATTTATAAGAGAAACTGCTAAAGACTGAAGTAACTGAGTCAAAGTTGATGCACATTTTCAACTCTTGACAGATGTGGAAGAGGCTATCTTGGTGTCCATGATGACCACACCAATTTCTCTCCCAATTCACATGTTCTTCGTATAATGTGATTGACATTTCTCCCACCGAGAAGTGAGTTCTAAATTTCCTTTCCTTGAACTTGTGCAGGGGCTTCTAAGTGCCATAACCCCTGGAATTCAGTGGAAGTGATGCTATATGACTTCCAAGGAGAGGTAGTAGAAGAATACACCTTTCAGCTGGCTAATGGATGGTCACTTCTGAAGCCTAGCCACCATGTTGTAAGCCTAAGATACAGGAGAGATTATGGTAGATGTTCCATCCAATAGTCCTACCTATGGTCTCAGGTATGAGCTAAGAGCAAAATTGACTGCTATACATGTGAGACTTTGGATGATTCTAGCCTTTAAAGATTCAAGTCTTTAAATTTTTCAGCTGAGACTCCAGACTTTGAATGGTAAGCTGTTTCTTATAAGCTGATTTTATAATTTAGAATGCCAGCAGGAGAAGAAAGAGAAAATGTAGCAGAGGGAATATCTGAAGTAATAATGGCTGGAAAAATTTCTAAAATTAATGACAGATATGAAATCACAAATCCAGAAAGCTCAGAGAATGTCAAGCAGAATATCAAAATATGCATACCTAGGCAAATCATATTCGAACTGCAGAAAAACAAACTCAAAGAGAAAATCATTAAAGATAGAGTAAAACACTGTGCCTATAGAGGAACAAGGATAAGAGTCACAGTAAATCTTATTAGCAACAATGTAGATAAGAAGACAGTGAAATGAATTTAAAGCATTAAAAGCTCTTCTGGGGATGCTGTCTAGGGGCACTCAGAATGGTGCAGCATTTGACAAACTATTGTGGGCTTTCCTACTATACAGACTCTAACAAAACTAAGCTGTCCCGAATCCCTAGTAATAGAATTGTTTACCTTTATACCAAGAAGGTTGAGAAAGCACCAAAATCTGCATGTGGTGTGTGCCCAGGCAGACTTTAAGGGATTGGTGCTGGGAGACCTAAAGTTCGTATGAGGCTATCTAAAACCAAAAAAAACATGTCAGCTGGGCATATGGTGGTTCCATGTGTGCTAAATGTGTTCGTGACAGGATCAAGCGTGCTTCCCTTATTGAGGAGCAGAAAATCACTGTGAAAGTGTTGAAGGCACAAGCGTAGAGTCAGAAAGCTAAATAAGAAAATGAAGCTTTTTTGAACAATAAAAATTAAAAGACTTAAAAAAAATAAAGTATGGAATGAAAAAACTGCCAACTTAGATTTCTATGATCTGTGAAAAGGGATGAGAATTAGAGACTTTATCAGACAAATAAAAACCGAGAGAATTCATTACCAACAGACCTGCCTTCCAAGGAATGATAGAGGCTCTTCAGGGAGAAGGAAAATAATACAGGTCAGAACCCTGAATCTACATAAAGATAAGAGGAATGAAAGAGAAGGAATAAATGCTAAAATAGAATATTTTATTTTTCATATTCTTAACTGATTTAAAGATAACTGCTTACATTAATAATAACAATGTACTAGGTGATTACAGCATCACCTTGAAATGAATGACAGCAATGTCAGAGAAATGAGTGGAAAGAACTCGGATGCTCTCTTATAAAGTACTTGTACTACCCATGAAACATTATGCTATTTGAAGGTGAACTTATACTAGTTGTAAGTTTATGTTGAAAAGTACAGGGTAACTACTAAAAATGTTTTTTAACAGTGAAGCATAACTGATATATAGAGACAGTAGAAAGGTCCCTGGTTGCCATATTGATATAAGTAAATGACTGAATAAATAAATAGGAAGAAGTGACAATCTTCCATGAAGATTTCCAAATATTTTATGTAGATTCCCTCAAGGAATAACTCATCACTCCTTAAATGTGGGCTGTACATAATGTCTTCCATCTAAAGAGTACCACATGGGATAGAAAAAGAAAGTAAAACTTTATAATGGAGAAACTCGACCTTAGGTGATCAAGGTCAACATCAACAGTGATAAGTCATGTAATTAGTACGCAATTTTGGTAGGATGTCATAAGAGTAACACTTTACCTCTGTAGTTTTCCTCCTTAAGACCCATAATCCTAGCTTAATAAAGAGAAAAACATCAGAAAAATTACAATACAGTGAGGTGGCCTAGAAAATACCTAAAGAATACTCCTCAAAACTATTATGGTCATTATCAACAAGGAAAGTCTCAAAGTATTACAGCCAACAGGAACCCAAGGAGACATGAAAACTCAATGTAACATGATATCCTGGATGGGATCCTCAAACAGAAAGAGGACATTAGGTAAAAACTAAAGAAATGTGAATACAGACTTGAGTTAATAATAATGTATGAATATTGCTTTATTGATTGTAACAAATGGACCATACTAATGTAAGATGTTAATGGGGGAAAAGCGGCTGCAAGTGGTAACTATGCAATTTTTTTTTAACCTAAAACTATTGCAAAAAATTTAAGATTATTCTTTTTAACAATATGGACAATACCTAAAGAGGGTACTGAATTACTGCAAAAAACAATGTAATTAAGAAACCAAGACCATTAAGCAGTCAGTGCCAAGTTCCACGTGCCCTTCCCTAGATGATAAATTATATAATGGAAAAGGATAAGCAACAGTTATAAAATTTACAAAGAGCCCATTTGCCCCCCACCCCCCATATTATGCTTTTTTTGCTAATTTTTCTAACAGGCAGAAGAGAGAACTTTATCCCTCAGTACTCTTAATTAGGACAGAAGTTGAGACTGGATATTACTACTAAACTGACTTAAATAGGGTATTATAAGGCCTGTAATTGGGTCACCCTGGATCTTTAAGAAACTCAGTTGAAAGGGTTAGATATTGAATTAGCTGTCCACAAAAGACTGACTCCAAATTGCAAACAAACTCTTTTTTTTTTTTTTTTTTTTGTAGAGACAGAGTCTCACTTTATCGTCCTCGGTAGAGTGCCATGGTGTCACACAGCTCACAGCAACCTCCAACTCCTGGGCTTAGGCGATTCTTTTGCCTCAGCCTCTCAAGTAGCTGGGACTACAGGCGCTGGCCACAACGCCCAGCTATTTTTTTGTTGCAGTTTGGCCAGGGCTGGGTTTGAACCTGCCACCCTTCGTATATGGGGCCGGTACCCTACCCACTGAGTCACAGGTGCCGCCCTTGCAAACGAACTCTTGTGTATATATGCCCTTAGTTTAAATGAGGCAGGAAATCTCAGATATGTGTAGAGCCCTACCTTTGGGCAGAGGGTAGCCCAGATAATAGCTGGGGGTGTTGCTTCACACTCCATTTTGCTGCTCTTTTATTTTGCTTTCCTGAGATGTCCATTTCCTTGTCATTAAGGAATCAAATCAAAGTCCAGCCTAGTGAGTGAAGCACACCAAATTTAGGAGGTCCTAAAATATGTTGCTGCTGATATTAATAGTAACAGCCAGCATTTATTGAGATTTTATTAAGTATATGCATTATTCTCTGCTTTCTCAGACCATAATGGTAACAGTATATAGGCTGTCTTGTCTAGATTCAAAAGCCACTGTGTAACCTTGACCAAGTTACTTGCTTCTCTGTGGCTCAGTTTCCTCATCTGTAAAATTTAGTCCACTTATGACAGCGGTTCTCAACCTGTGGGTCACGACGCCTTTGGGCTCGAACGACCCTTTCATAGGGGTCGCTTAAATACATCCTGCATATCTGATATTTACATTATGATTCATAACAGTAGCAAAATTAGTTATGAAGTAGCAATGAAAATAATTTTATGGTTGGAGGTCACCACAACATGAGGAACTGTATTAAAGGGTCACAATATTAGGAAGGTTCAGAACCACTGTCTTACAAGACTTTAATGAGTTAATATATAAAAAGAATAAATATTTTTTTACATAGTAATACACAACACCTGGCACACAGTAAATGTCTGTAGTTATTACTGATATCAATGTTCACACCAACTCAAAGAGGGATGTACAGTGTGCCAAAAAAATTTTTACACATTTTAAGAAAGAAAAAACTGTATTAAATTTGTAATATTCAAGTCACATTTGACTTCTGTCTGCAATTATAAGAGGTGCTCAATGTGAATTGTATTCATCTTTTGTTATTGGGCTATTGGCGGGTCCTGGCCCCATATAAGGGCACAGGGTTGGGGGCTGGGGGTGGTTTTGAACCTGGCCCCAGCCAAACTGCAACAAAAAATAGCTGGGTGTTGTGGTGTGGTGGGCACCTGTAGTCCCAGTTACTCAAGAGGCTGAGGCAGGAGAATCGCCTAAGCCCAGGAGTTGGAAGTTGCTGTGAGCTATGATGCCACTGCACTCTACCGAGGGCAATAAAGTGAGAATCTGTCTCTAAAAAAAAAGAAGAAGAAGAAATACTGAGTATTACAAATTTAATACAGTTTTTTCCTTGCTTAAAATATGTATACACTTTTTGGGAACCCTCTGTATTATTAACCCCACTTAAGGAAATGAGGCATAGAGAGATACAATAACTTGATCAGAGTCACATCCCTTCCTTGGATCTGAAGTCATGAAGTCCTATTCTAAAGTCCACATTTTTAGCCTATGGGCTACCACTACTTTTTGGAAGGCAGTCAGTGAAAAACAGGTTTCGGTGTATGGCAGAAAATCTGCACAAAGGAGGCAACGAGGAAAGGGAGCCAGTGTTGGAGAAAGATGGGAGTTTCACATGGAAACATTTAATAAAGGATTGGGAATGACAAACTGGAACTTTATGGAAAAGATCAGGCCCGAGAATAGAGATTTGAGGAAAATATTCAGAAAGCAGATGGTTTAAGTAATGAAAATGAATCTCAACATGGAAAGAACAAAAAATAAAAAAAGGGCCCTGGTAGAGAGTCTAAGTAGGGGTGGGGGTGGGGCGGGGGAGAAGGATCAGAGAAGGTGATAAAGGCATTGATTAATCAGATAAGAGGGACATTTGGGCCGGGCACCTTAGCTTATGCCTGTAATCCCAGCACTTTGTGAGTCTGAGGTAGGAGGAGCCTGTGCACCTAGGAGTTAGAGACCAGCCTAGGCAACATGGTGAAACCCTGTCTGTACAAAAAATTAAAAGAAAAAAAAATGTGTGGGGACACATGTCTATAGTAGCAGCTACTTGGGAGACTGAGGTAGGAGGACTGCTTGAGCCTAGGAGTTCAAGTGAGCAGTAAGCTATAACTGTACCACTGAACTCCAGACTGGGGGCAGAGCAAGACCCTATCTCACAAATTAAAAACAGAATAATAATACTAATAAAGGGACATTTGGATAGTGTAACCTCATAGTTACATTAGGCAGACAAAGGTTCTAGGCCCATGAACTCCCAGTGCCAGCATCAAAGCCCAAGCCAAGCTGACTCCTTCTAGGATGCCTTTAGTCTTCCCAAACCCCCAGTATCAGTTCTGGTCTTTAGCATCAACTCAAAATACCCTTGCTTCTTAGATGTTTCCCCTGACATTTAATCATATTTCCTAGATGAGTACCATGAACTCCCAAGAAAGGAAATAACAGTTTTCATCTTTGTATCACCAAGGTGCTACACAGGATCCTGTGCATGGTCAGTGCTCAATAAATGTTTATTGAGGGTGTCTTTTGCCCCTTCCATGTCTTTGCCCCAAATGTGACTATATCCTCTGTGAAGTCAAAGCCTGCCTAATACCCCATATTCCTCACTGAGCATCTGTTACAGCAGGAAGCATGTCTGTTCAGAGAGGACTCAAATTTTGGTCACAAATTGAGTTTGGCGTACATCAAAAGTGTTCTGGGAACAAAAGAGGCAGATTCTTCCATAGTCTCTGGATATGCCCCAGATCCTGGGAAAAGCTTTCGAAGGTCTGGATTCTCCATAGTCTTCCTTTGATAGAAAAGTAACTGGACAAAGTATGGAAATGTGTCTACCATCTTTGAATCCAGAAGACCATTAACAAAAAAGACAAACTTCACTTACTGTCATCTGAGCAGACAAATCCACTGCCATTGCTTCCTTCTTAGTTTTCCTGTCAAGGTATGTCTGGAAAGAAAAAAAGGTGTCATGAGGAACTCTGGTGTCAAGGGATGGACTCCCTACTCTGGAGTGCTGTGTTCTCCCTAAGGAACTGTGAATATAATACAACCTGTAAACTTTGCCAGTCTCTCTCTCCAGGTCTGGGTCTGGGTCTGGTCTTATCATATCCCACCTAAGGTAATATGATTAGAACAATGCCCCCACTCAAGGCACACGTGATTCTGTTCCCCCTCTTAAATTTCAGCTGGAAACAGCTCCCCATACAGCCCAGACAGGAGAGGTGGAAACCCCACCTGACTACAGAGAGCAAGGGAAGAAGATGCCAGAAGCAGTTTCTGAATGAACCTGCAGTGCCTGCAGAGGGAAAACCAGTGGAGGAAAACTGCAGTGGAAGTACTCCCAATACCAAGAAATCCAAGCATCCACGCCAAGAAATTGTGAATGCTTCCAGTGGATTATTTTTATTTGTTTTTTAAAAAAAATTTATTTTTATTAAATCATAATTGTGTACATTGGTAAAATCATGGGGCACAGTGTGCTGACTTCATATACAATTTGAAATATTTTCATTGAAC
The DNA here is from genome assembly GCA_963573935.1 of Arctocebus calabarensis. NCBI lineage: Eukaryota > Metazoa > Chordata > Mammalia > Primates > Lorisidae > Arctocebus > Arctocebus calabarensis. Next base: position 22,969 of record CAUYON010099336.1, read on the forward strand.
TATTTAACATAGCCTTCATGGCCTTTTAATCACTATATGAAGACATTTATATTCTACATTTATTAATTTTCACTTATACCCTTCTAAGATGCACCGTAAGTGTGATCCCACCAATCACCCTCCCTCCACCCATCCCGTGGATTATTTTTAATCTTCACAACATCTCTATAAATACTGCTGCTCCACTGTCCATATGTTAGGGAGACTGAGAACTAGGGAGCCGAGACCTGCCCAAAGTCATCAAGACGAAAAATAATAGAGGCTGGAAGGCAATCCTGGTCCAGGTTCAGCAAATTATCTGGCCACTCTAAGCCTCGGTTTGTTCATCCGTAAGATGGGAATTGTACAGCCAACCCGTCTGTTATCTGAGGTTTAGTGAGTTAATTCAGAGCAGGCGCTAGCCTAGGGCCTGGCATGGGTATGTTCTCCGTAGGTATTAGCTATTGTTTTTATTATTTCCGTTTCACTAAGAAATCTCAGAAAAGCAGCCACAAAGGACGGACAGACACGCATCCCCGCGGTCCCGGCACGCCCCAGCTCACCTGGCAGGGGCGCCGCGTCCCCGCGGGCCTCCGGGGTTTCAGCGCGACGCCCCGCAGGGCCGGCCACCCAGGCCGCTCGCAGACCAGCACCTCTGGACCCCTGGCCGCGCCGACCCTGCCACGGCTCCGCACGCCGCCCCACTCGCTCGGCTAGAGGCGCGGGCTCCAACCGCGGTCCAGAAGGGGCAACCGGGAGCGCTTCAGCCCCAGGCGGACGGTCGTCGCGGAGCCAGGAAGCACCGCGCCACGAGACCCCCACAAAGGCCGCGAGCGGTCCTCGGAGCCCAGAGCCCCCCCCCGAGAACTACGACTCCCGGCGTGCCTCGGGCCCCGCCGCTACGCTTCCCAGAGGGCCACGCGGTGCGCGCGGTGGCTTCTGGGAGATGAAGAGCCCTTGCCCAGCGAGCTATTTGCCTGCGAGGGAGATCGGGGGTTGCAGAGCTCCTGCTGCGGGAGATCCTGCGTTAGTCAGCCGGCGGGACTGTCCTCTTAGCAGGCAAAATGATTTGGAAAAACAGTCTTTTTTTTTTTTTTGAGACTGAGAGCCTCCCTTTGTCGCCGGGGCTAGGGTATAATGGCTGATGAAGCGACCTCCCTGCCTCAGCCTCCCGAGTAGCTGGGACTGCAGGCACTGGCCCCACTGGTCCCAAAGTACTGGGATTACAGGCGTGAACCGCTGGCGCTGTGCAAAGCTCACTCAGATGCCTTAAGGAGGATCCGTGTGCCATTGCTCCCACCACTCCTGATGATTGTTTTCAGTTATTTTAATGCAGGGGTCCTCAAACCATGGCCCTCAGCCGCATAGGGCCAGCAGCCTGTGTTTTTGCCTTAGCTGCCTGTCCTGCTTAGCAGCCCACTCATCAGGCCCGCAGTGCGCATGTGTATGTGCGCAGCACTCTCTGAGTCCCCTCCTTCTCTCTGTCTCTCAGTCTGCCTTACAGAGGTAAGAACAAGTAAGGATTTATTTTTTTGAAGTTAGGCAGTCTATTTTTTTATTATTATTATTTTGCAGTTAGTAGGGCTTTTTTTGTGGTTAAGGGGGGCCTTTTTTTTTCTGAAGTTAGGAAGTCTTTGTGCAGTGTGCATAAGAATTTGTTCATAGTTTTGTTTTTTTTTTTAAACTATAGTCCGGCTCTCCAACAGTCTGAGGGACAGTGAACTGGCCCGCTGTTAAAAAGTTTGAGGACCCCTGTTTTAATGCATAACATACACAGAATGTAATGTATGCATAGGTGGGTTTTTAGAATATTAAAATGAATACCCACATACCCCAAACTTCCTTGGCTTTACCAGAATTTTGGAAGCCTTCGCCACAAGGTTCTCCATTTTCCTGAGTTGCTTACAGTATTCCCCTGTTTAGTTTGATGATTACTCTATATGCATCTGTCCCTAAAATTAAATTTTACTTTGGCAAGGTTTTTGATCTTTATGTGAACGAAACGTTTTATATATATATTCTGCCCCCTTCAGTTATTGCTCAACATAAACACTTCTAAATTTGTCTAAATACATCCAAAATTCATTCATTTTTTATTACAGGATTCCATTAATTTGTTCAACTTAAAAAAATGTAATATCAAAGACCTATTTTGTGCCTGGCTAGAAATACACTAGGTGCTAGAAAGTTATTTTATGAAAAAAAAAGAAACATGTTTTGAGATAGTGATGAGAGTAAAGGAGACCAAAATATTTCACCCCCAAATATACTTCTTTGGCATATTTTTGAGATGGCCATTTGGAGTGCTTGCAGACAGGAATAGCCCTACAAAGCTGTCTTTTGTAGAGACTTCTATCTGTAGAGGAAATAAAGTGAAATAAGCAACTGATGTGAGTAGGTTGGCTTTCTCTGAGATCCTTCCTTGTCCAGATCTAGGAAAGATTTACTGAGAGTTCAACACCTTTGAAAATCTGACAGAGAAACTTAAATCACAGGTTACCATCTATTTGCTACCTGTGAGATTACATCAGCAAACAAGACCACCTTTTCTCCAGATATTTTCTCTTCTCCCTCCCATAACCTGTCTTTGCCATAGTCCAAATCCCTGTTATTCCTGTAACCTCAAGATGATATAAAAGTGTCAACCATCTTGCCTTCCTCTGAGTTTTTATATTTCGTATGACCCCTATGCTTATATGCATGTTAATAAAACTTGTATGCCTTTTTATCTGTCTTATCAGTTTGTTTTATAAAAGACTCAAAATTATCAAACCTTCAGGGGGAAAAATTTAAACTTCCTTAGAAGTGCTACCAAGAATAAGAGTGGGAACAGTAACTCAGGAGAGAAGGAGGTTTTACAATTTCACAAACCAGTTAAGAAACATTTCACTGAGAAAGTGGTTGAAAGAAAGACCTATAGAAAATGAGGAGAAAGCCACATTATTTGTTGGAAGGCTCTGGCAGAATGAAAAGCAGATTCAAATGCCATGAGGTGGATGACCTGTTGAAAGAACAGTAAGGATGTGTTACAGACCAACCATATTCATTGCCTGCTGCTCAAGAGGAAGCCAATACACTGAGACAACAGGGCTTATAGCAGAGAAAGATGCCATGGGAGGAGATGAAGAAATATCTCAAATTCATATTTCAGAGAATTTGGGAGAAAGGGTTTTGCTGGACTACAGGCTAGGGAATTGGGTCTGCTGATTGGCTGGGAATAAACTCATAGCATTAGGAAGTAGAATCTTGTGCTAAGTCAATTCCCTGAGCCTCAAGACCAGTTGAGTTGGTTCCTTGGGCCACTGGTATCGTTTTGTCAGTCTATCAGAATGCAGGGTCTGGAAGGTATCTCAACGACCAGTCTTAGATTTCACAAGGGTAATTTATCTGTGGGAGCAATGAACAAAGCTAAGAATCTTTGTGCCTATCAGCTATGTGAGTCTTGAGTAGTAAGCAATTATAGGAAAGCAAGCTAGGAAGCAATGGCTGGTGTATATACGTACATAGGTGTGAATATATATGTATATACACACAAACACACATGCACACACACATACATTATGCCTATACCTTAGCAGTATTTGGGTCCCTACCATTGTTCTTCACCTTATAGCCTTTTATTATTTTTATAAAGGATAGTTTCAGATATTGTTGCTGAAGCAGAAAGAAATAGGAGAAAGTAGTAGGGGACCAGAAGCAAGGGGGCCAGAATGTGTGTGCACTTTTTGGATTTTGTCACTAAATTTTACCCTGAGTTGAGGATGTTCTGAGCAGTGGAGAGTCACAAAAACTCTCTCCATGGTGAGCCTTCAGTCAGGCTTCTCTGAGTTCTCTTTTGAGTTGTCCTCCATTCTATCTTTGGCCCACCCAGCCTAGTCTTTGCAAAGAATTCTGGTAAGTTAGTTTAGCAAGAATCTCCCCACTCTTGATATCTGATCATCCTTAATATCTGATAGAGTTCATCATTCCCAGCCTTTGTTCTGTTACCAAGAATGATGTAGGGCCAGTTTAGCAAGAATACCCCTGCGCTTGGTATCTCTCCTTAGTAATTGCCCAGCCACTTGGCCCCCCTCAACCAGATCCTGGGCTACAAATCTCCACTTGTCCTGTTTATTTGCAGTTGATCCAAGTCTCTCTCCCCTATTGCAATGCCCCTACTGTACCACCCTTGAATGAAGTCTTTCTTACCTCAATGTAAGAATAATTTTTCTTTAACAAGAGATGTGCTCTGGATACTGTTTTTATTTATTTACTTTTTTTGAGACAGAACCTCACTCTGTTGCCCAGGCTAGAGTGCCGGGACATCGGCCTAGCTCACGGCAGCCACAAATTCCTGTGTTCAAGTGATCCTCTTGCCTCCACCTCCCAAGTATCTGGGATTATGGGCTCCTGCCACAGGCCTGGCTAATTTTTCTATTTTTAGTAGAGATGGGGTCTTGCTTTTCTTCAGGCTGGTCTTGAGCTTCTGCAATCAAGTGATCCTCCTGGCTCTGCTTCTCATAGTGTTTGCTGTGCTTAGAATAAAATGAAGGGCTCAAGGAAAAAGTGTAAACACTAAGATTCATTAGGCTATTCTGGACTCTCTGTGAGAGAAGACAGCATTTGGAAATGAGTAGAATTATGAGAAGTGGTTGGATTCTGAATGCATTTTGAAAGTAGAGCTGATGGGTGGTGTAGAAGAAAGAGAGGAGACAGATGATGCTGAAATTTAGCTGAGCAACTGAAGGAAGTAGATTGCCATTAACTGAGCCTGGGAAAACTGTGGCAAGAGCAAGTCTTGAAGGGGCCAATGACCAGGGATGAAGGATAAAGATATGAGAAATGAGTTATAAATACACTAAACTAAATTTGAGAAACCTATTAGACATCCAGCAAGGACTTTTTTTTTTTTTGAGACAGAACCTCAAGCTGTCACCCTGGATAGAGTGCCATGGCATCACAGCTCACAGCAACCTCCAATTCCTGGGCTCAAGCACATCTCCTGCCTCTACCTCTCAATTTGCTGGGACTACAGGTGCCTGCCACAACACCCGGCCATTTTTTGGTTGCAGCCACCTTTGTTGTTTGGGGGGCCTGGGCTGGATTCGAACCCACCAGCTCAGGTGTATGTGGCTGGCGCCTTAGACCATTGAGCCACAGGCACTGAGCCTCCAGCAAGGATTTTGTGGAGCCCATTGTGTATGTGAGTCTTGAGTATAGGACCAAGGTCAGGGCTAGTAATATAAACTTGATAATCATGTAAATAGTATAAAACTATGTGCTCAGAAGGATAGGATTAGAGATGGAAAAGGGAAATAATCCAAAGTCTTACCCTCTGAAGCAATTTATTTATTAAAGATCTGGAACATGAAGAAGATCCTGTAAAAGAGAAGTCTAAGGAAATTCAACAGAACATGATATCCTGTGATATAAGAGAAATATTTGGTCTTTGTCTCCAATTGATGGCACAGATCTTCAAAAACCCTTGTAATTTCCTCTTTTGTTATGATATTTGAGTTTTATACTATTAACAGAAAAACATCAAATGTTACAGTAATTTATAGAAGCTTTTTCTAAGCTGAATATGAGTGACCACAGCCTAGGGAAGCACAGTCTTAAAGGTCCTGAGAAAGTGGTGATAGGACAATCAAGTTATAATTAGGTTTTATGTATTTTAGGAGACAGGAATTGTAGGTAAAATTACAAATTGATATGTGGAAGGTGTGCACTGGTTTGGCCTCAAAAGGCAGGAAACCTCAAAGTGGGGGCTTATAGGTTATAGGTAGATTCAGAGATTCTTTAATTTGTAATTGGTTGAGAGTCAAGCTTTTTATAAGCTTGGAGTCAGTAGAAGGAAATGTTTTTAAATAAAGACGTCTGCTAATCATAGAGTAAGCCCTAAACAATCAAGTCAAAATGATCAGTTAAAGCAAACTGATGGTCCACTGGGGTGATTTAACCTTTGCTTTGCTTGACATCAGGTCTTGTTTATAATTTAGTATCTCATTGCCACAAAAAGTCTGTTTTGCTAATCCTGTATCTTTTGTTTAACATTCATCCCTGTCAGTTGTTGTGCCTAAACTCCAGAAAGGAGAAGGGGTAAAGAGGCATGTGTGACCTTCCCAGTATGGCTGGGAATAGAGTTTTAAGGTTTTTGTGGGGGTCCTCTTGGCCAAAAGGAGCTCTACTCAGTTCATGGGGGGTTTAAGATTTTATTTTTAATTTATAGTATAAAGCTTTCAAAAGCTTTTAGAATTTCCTGAGTTATAGAGGTGATAGGAACATCTTTGTTATTCATAACAAGCCATTTTGATCATACTTAAATATCTTGATGGGGTGGCTCGGCACTTGTGGCTCAAGTGGCTAAGGCACCAGCCACATACACCTGAGCTGGCAGATTTGAATCCAGGCCGGGGCCCGCCAAACAACAAAGATGGCTGCAACCAAAAAATAGCCAGATGTGGTGGGCACCTGTAGTCCCAGCTACTTGGGAGGTGGAGGCAGTAGAATCGCTTGAACCCAGGATGTGGAGGTTGCTGTGAGCTGTGATGTCACGGCACTCTACCCAGGGTGACAGCTTGAGGATCTGTCTCAAAAAAAAAAAAAAAAAAAGAAAAGAAAATCTTGATGGGGTGACTTTGGATGGATTCCTAGATAGCCTCAGAATGGGGCTGATCACCATGAAGACTAAGTGATTAGAAGTGATTAGAGGCCTAGCACTTTCAGCCCCACTCACTAACCTATGGGTGGGAAGGGTCACTGGAAATTAAGTGCTATAAAAAGTCTTGAAAAAAAGAGACTTGAACTTCGGGATTGGTGAATATGTTGAGATGCTCAGAGGGTGGTATGTCCAGAGAGGGGATGGGATCTCAAGATCCCCTCCCTGTAAATATTGCCCAATTCACCTCTCCTAGCTGGCTATTGATGAGTTGTATCTTTTATAATAAACCAGTATAATTAGTAAAAGTTTCCTTGAGTTCTGTGTATTATTATTATTATTATTTTTAGAAACAGAGTTTCACTTTGTTGCCCTCAGTAGAGTGCCATGGCATCACAGCTCACAGAAACCTCCAGCTCTTGGGCTTAGGTGATTCTCTTCCCTCAGCCTCCTGAGTACCTGAGACCATAGGCGCCCACCACAATGCCCAGCTATTGTTCAGTTGCAGTTTGGCTGGGGCCAGGTTCAAACCCGGCCACCCTCGGTATATGGGGCTGGCACCCTACTCACTGAGCCACAGGCACTGCCCCTAATTTTGAGTCTTTTATAAAATTCTTTAACCTGAGGAGATACTCATGGAAATCTCTGGTTTATAGCTAGTTGACCAGAAGTACAGATACTCAGGGACTCACAACTGGCTTTCAAGGTGGGGGCAGTCTTGTGGAAATGAATGCCCAAATCTGTGGAATCTGACACTAACTCCAGATAAGTAGTGTCAGAATTAAATTGGACACCCAGCTAGTCTTCAGAAAAAACAGAGAATTGGTTGTTGGTAATAGAAAACATCCCAATGTATCCTGAAGGTCAAGTATAGAAAAGGTATTTACCAGACTTCATTACTACCATCCTCAGAACAAGACAAAAGCTCAGAAAATGGATAACCAATAACTCTTCTTAGATATGTGTACATCAGAAACTTGAGGTCACAGGGCAAACTACTCCCCTCAATTGAGGGGCACACAGGTATGTGGAAGTTGTCAGAGTCAAAATGGAGTCACTGATGTTAAAAAAATCCTGACAGAGTCAGGGAAGGCCAGAAAGAGAAGACAAAGTTCTCTGAGAAAGGCTCAATGAAAACAACAATCTTGCACAAAGGCCATCTCAACATATGCAACAAAAAATACTTCTGCAAGGATATCTGCCCAGCAGCAACCCATCCAACCTTGGGCTGGCGTCACCCCTGTTATTGATCTTTGTAACCAAGGATAATTATTTCATAACAATTATGTAATCCTCATTTTTTAAAAAAGCTTTTATTTCCATTTATCTCCCTGAACACACACATGGTTTACTGAGGCATGCTTGTTCCTATTGCATTTCTCTAGTTGAATATGAATGACCACAACCCAGAGAAACACAGTCTCAGAGGTCCTAAGAAAGTGGTTGTAGGGCAGTCAAGTTATAATTTGATTTTATGTATTTTAGGGAGATAGGAATTGTAGGTAAAATTATAAACCGATACATGGAAAGTGTACACTGGTTTGGCCTCAAAAGGCAGGAAACCTCAAAGTGGGGGGGCTTATAGGTTATAGGTAGATTCAGAGATTCTTTAATTTGTAATTGGTTGAGAGAGTTAAATTTTTTATAAGCTTAGAGTCAGTAGAAGGGAATGTGCAAGGGATGTTACATCCCTGTTAGATTTCTTTTGGAAGGCCTAAAACCACCTATATTAAAGTAATGTAGGGTCATAAGGCAAAGCTGTGATAGAAGTCTGATTTCTACAGAAGTAAAAACAAAGCTAAAAATTAGCCAGACATTGTTTCATTGCTTGCTTTCCAAATAATTACTTACTGCTTAAGCATCACATATCCCAGCCAGGTGTGGTAGCTCATACCTATAATCCTAGCACTCTGGGAGACTGAGACAGGAGACTCCCTTGAGTTCAGGAGTTTGAGACCAGCCTGAGCAAGAGTGAGACCTCATCTCTACTAAAAATAGAAAAATTAGCTGGCTGTTATGATGGGCACCTGTAGTCCCAGCTACTCAAAAGGCGGAGGCAGGAGAATTAGGGGAGCTCAGGAGTTTGAGGTTTCTGTGAATTAGGATGATGCCATGGCACTCAAGCCTGGGGCAACAGAGTCTCACTCTGTTTCAAAAAAAAAAAATCACAGCTTGGCACCCATAGCACAGTGGTTATGGTGCCAGCTACATACATGGAGGCTGGCAGGTTCGAATCCAGCCTGGGCCAGCTAAACAACAATAGCCAGAACAAAAAATAGCCAGATGACTGTGGTCCCATCTTCTTGAGAGGCTGACACAAGAGAATCACTTAAGCCCAAGTTTGAGGTTGCTGTGAGCTGTGATGCCACAGTACTCTACCTAGGGCGACATAGTGAGACTCTGTCTCCACCCCTTGTGCCCCCTCCAAATTGCATACCCTTGACTGGCATAAGATTTTTAGCTTCCCTACCTGCTGCTATAGATAACATTGGTATTGTAGAACAAAAGACTGTTCGTTGAGGTATTTTCCAGACTCTGCATTTGGAGGATCCAACTGACTCTACAGACCAGTGGACATATGTGAAAACTGTGTCTCTTTACCCAGGAACTACTTTAGCACAAGAAGACAATTTCTGCTGCCCAACTCTGAGTTCATCAATTGTCTAGCCCTTTGCCCACTAAACTATCTTTAAAAATCCTGGCCCCCACATTCTTGGGGAGATGGATTTGAGAAATTTCTCCCATTTCTTCAGTCAGTGCCCTGTGACATTAAACTCTTTCTCTGCCACAGCACCTGCTGACCCAGTGTAATGGCTCACTTCTGTGTGGCAGGTAAAGAGCCCTGCTAGGCAAAAACTAGCTTCCATCAGTTTGTTACTTTGGTTGACAGGAAGATAAAGAACATCACAGCTTATTGGGAGCAGAAGCCTGATGGTGCCAGTAGCAACATTTAAACTGCAATGAACAAACTGTACATGTTCAGTGTGAGTGAACCCCACGGATAGAAATTCCAGGTAGCCCAGTGCAAAGAGGGGAATTTTACCTTCAGGAGCATTTGCAGGTTCTCAGAGTGAAGATCAGAGAGAAATCCCAAGTTCTGGCAGGGGAAGGGGAAAAGTTACCCCCTTTTGAAATGCACCAAGAATTCTGTTCTTAATAAAAGCCTGCCCTCCAGGAAAACTATTTTATCATAGCCTAATGAACATGGTGGAAGAGAAATAAGAGAAATACCTGACTGTAGCCCCCCTATCCTTCCTGTCTCCACTGTGGGATGCTGAGAATTATCACAGTCACAACTCAGGGCAAAGGTCATACAGATCTAACCATAGGACTACAGAATGCCTCCCACCCAGGACACCTTAATGCTGCATCAGTAGGTCTTCTGTATAATAACAAGGGTTTATAACTGAAAGAACTGTAAGCCCCAGATGTATTTGAGCCTCTAGTGAAATCCTAAAACAATAGGAAGACAAAAGCAAAGATAGTAGATGAATTTTTTGATATAGGATTCCACCACTCAGGGCTGGACAGGGAGCCCCCCATTCTCTAGGCTCAGGTGAGCTCAGCAATCAAATCCCCATTTCCAGGCACAAACAAACCACCATTTTCAGAACCCACCCTCTGGGCTCTACTAAGATCAGGGACAAAGCAGCCTGAGGTTTTTTGGGGGGTGATTCCACCTTGAGTAGGGAGCACATACCCTAATACTTTCTCTGAGACAAAAACTGTAAAGGACCTGATAGCCTTGCCCTAGTGGAGGAAGAACTACATTCATCATTTGTTAATACACTCATTAACTTTGAGAAGATGTTTTTCCATCTACCAACTCCTGGCCAAGTGTAATTCTCAAGACCTAATACCCCTAGATAAAGAGCCCACTAGAGACTCCCCAGTTCAGTTCTTTCCCCCTCCAGAAGCTCTGGTGCTTTTTACTTCTTCTGTATTCCTTTCTAATTTCTAATAAAAATCCTGTCTTATCACTGATCATTTGTGGGTTCATTCTTCAAATTCCTGCAACCAGGGACTTAACTGAAGAGTGAAATTCTGGTATGGTTTTCACTTCCAATGCCTACAGGTAGAGTAAACTGTAAATAAAGCCCCACTCCTAGGCAGATAAACATTTTCCTAAAAGTAAAATCATAAGCCCTCCTTCCCTCCCCCATTGACTGAATGAGCCTCTTTGGCCAAGGGAACCCCAGAGAAACCTTAAAAACTAAGTTCCTGGCCATAATAGGAAGGGAGGTTGGACAAATCTCATTATACCCACTTCCTTTTAAACACTAAAACTGATCAACATTAATGTTAACTTAGAGATCATATTGTTATAGGCCAGCAGCCCCCCAAAAGACCTAAGTCTGTCTCAGCCTGTCTTGACCTTGGTCCCCAGTGTGCCCCCACCTTGGGTTAATTCTGAGAACCGGTTTCAGAAGAGAACAAGGAGGTTCTCTGAGTCCCACGGCTAAACAATGGTGAAAACTTACTCAAGCAAAGTTTCCCAAGCTACTGAGTTTCCCAAGCTGTCCCCATGCCAACTGCCACAATGCAACCCCCTGAGCCAACCACCTGACTATAACCCTGCTCTGAGCTAACCATCCACGTTCCACTTCTGTACATGCTTGCTTTGCCACATCAGCACAAAAAGGTTACAAAAATCAGCCTGTGCCTTTCTTTGTCACCGCCTGCCCTTTAGGGCAGGGGTCCCCTGCTCAGGTGTAATAAATCACCATCTAATTTGAGCCTGAAGTGGGGTCCAAGTTTTTCTTATGGGTGGCCAGAGGTACAACATTTGGAGGCCCCAGTGAGATTGCCACCCCTGGACCCCAACCTAAGCCTGCCACCGGCCCATGGCTTCAGGGAAAGGCCTTGGAGAGTTCCTTCACCCCTGGGCCCTCAGATGTGTGGAGTCTGAGCATAGGTCCCCCAAACCTTGCAAATTGGTGATTAATCAGTGACACATGGTTAAGTTTGTAACATCAGTCTGTTCTCTAGAGATTTTGAGGAGGGACCATCTGCCCCGTTAAGCCAGCTCTGTCTGAGTGCTAGTTGTCTGGCATATGAGGGATGAGGGAAGGCCAGATGTGACATTAACTTCCCCTCCCAGGCCCCCACAGGACGCTGTAGGGAGTCTCTGGTCTGTCTCAAGTTTGGACTCACAAGGGTGAGTGGGTCTCTGATCTACCTCAAGTTTGGTTTTGGACTCACAGGGGTGAGTGAGTCTCTGGTCTGTCTTTGGTCTGTTTTTGTCTATCTCTGACTCACAGGGGTGAGTGAGTCTCTGGTCTGTCTTAGATCAGGTCTGTCTCATGTTGGACTCACAGGGGTGAGTCTCTGGTCTGTTTCAGGTCAGGTCTGTGTGAGTGACTCTCTGGTCTGTCTCTGGTCTTTCCTTTTAGGACTCACAGAAAGTGGGTCTTTGTTTTGTCTGGTTTTCCCCTCCTTTGGACTCACAGAGTCTGCAGGTCTCTTCCATGTCAGTGAGACTGTGTGAAAACTGTCAGTCTCTTGTGCCCGGTCTGTCTGGACTCACAGAGTGTGAGTCTGTTGGTTTCTCTTCTTTGGACGTTTCTCAATCCCTTTGGATTTGTCTGGATTGTCTGTTTTTACTTGTCCCTTCTCTGGTCTGTCTGGTTTTTCCTCCTTGGACTCGGTTTGTTTGGTTTTTGAGTCCCTGGTAAAAGTAAGTCAGAGTCTACACAGAGACTCGGTGCCTGCAGTGTGTTAAAGTGAATTCAAGTTTATGTCAGCACTCAGTGTGTGGGTTGTTTGTCAAATTTGTGTTTGCCATCTCCAATGGTTTGTCAGAATTCCTTTCGAAGATTGTTCAGTTCCAAGTTTGGGTGTCAACATCTCTGTTTTTTGTTGTCTGTCAACGTGTGAGCATACAATTTGTTTTAACCCAGGCTATAGTCACTGGTTGTGGCTGGGGCACGAGAGCCGATTTTCACCCAGAGGGCAGCCGCTGAGAATTTCTCAGCCCCTGGGGAAAGACCAACTCTGTCCCCCTGCCTCACCCTGCCAACTAGCCTTTTTACCTTCTCCCCCTTATATCCTCTATGTCACCCACTAAATTCTCTCTCTCCAGCAATTAAAGAGTTACTACAAAGTTTGGTAACACCGTTCCTCCCTTTGACTGCTAAAAATTGTGGTTGCTAAGTTACGAATAAAATATTGAGATAAGAGGTGGGCACTCAGCAGAAAACCCAAGGTCAATTAACCATTTAGAACTAAGAAAAAAAAAAAGAGAGAACGTCCTCTTTACTTAAAACAGCTGCCGCTTGGCATTACTCTGGTTTGCATGTATTCTGCTGATCCTCAGGTGGCCTTCAGGATGGGGGCAGGCTGTGGCCCCTTTGAGGGGAGGCACCCCCTGGAAACAGGAGACCCCTCAGGAGACTGGCTGACGATCACTCCTAAATTCACCTGTGAGTCTACCTCCAGAGGTAAGCTACTTCAACATCTAATTTTGGCTAGTGTCTGCAGATTTGTTGTAAATTATTAGAAAAATATGTAACTGTTTGTTG
>CAUYON010099337.1:0-13721 GCA_963573935.1 Arctocebus calabarensis
CGTTGTGGCGGGTGCCTGCAGTCCCAGCTACTTGGGAGGCGGAGACAAGAGACTCGCTTGAGCCCAGGAATTGGAGGTTGCTGTGAGCTGTGATGCCACAGCACTCTATCCAGGGTGACAGCTTGAGGCTCTGTCTCAAAATTAAAAAAAAAACAAAAAAAACAAAAAAAAACAAAGATATGAGGTGCTTCTGGCTCAGAAGAAAGAAGAGCAATCAAGCGACTCAACTTTTGATTATTCTCCGGATCAACATAGCAAATTGGCCCCCAAAATTATAACTTTGGAACGCTAGGCAGTTTAGTCAGTACACCAGACTACTCATTAAGAGTCCAGGTGCTAACAGACTACACTTATTTTGCATTCTCTAAGGTACTCCAAGAGGAACAGAGGAGTGGCTCCAACAACTGACAGAACAAACATCAGAAGTAGAAATAATGGCAAATATTAACACTTGTAAAAGACTTGAAAACATTGAGAAAAATCTTCAGAGTAATCATGAAGACTAAATTAAACACACCTACAAATATGAAATCTTAGGTTAGGACCCACTATAGTACAGAAATGGCACAGAAATATCAGAAGACTGCCAAAAGAGGCCACACTCTACATCTCTCTCTCTCCATTTTCTCTCCCCATCCTCCTCTGCTCAAAGATCTAGCCTCATTCTTGGTGGCACAAACCTTAAAGGAACACAGAAGAAGCGAAAGAACAGCTTAACTGTCAAAAGAAAAACAAAAAGGGCAAAACCCAAACCTAACAACCAACAGGCTCCGCAATCCCTAATCAGAAAGCCTTAGATGCTTTTCAAAGCCAACTGTCATACCTTTCATGGGCCCAGAAGGTGTTGACTCTAAAGATTAATCTTGGGCCCGAAAACACCTCTCCGGATTATTCAGAAAAACCTAGGTTTTCGAGTTCAAAGATCTGTACTCAAAAAAGATCTCCTGGCAAGAACAAGCAACAAATCCCTTGGGGGCAGTGGCGCCCCAACCTCCAGGTCGGGACACTGGCAACGGCTGCAGGGCACGGCCCTTTCAGGGAGCTGCCGGCGCCCTCCGGACTCTCAGTATGGCCCAGAGCAACCTGCCCCCGCGGTGCCAGGGCCGGGCAGGGGCACAGAGGGGGCAGCGGTTCAGCTTCCGAGCTGGGCCTTCCCGACCCGGGGGCGCGGCGAGTCACGGAGGTGGCGCCTTTCAGTCCGGCCATAGCTGCTGCAACGGATCCAGGGCCTCTTCCCCTGCCTTCTCCGACCCCTGCCGCCCAAAGCTAGCCAGTCACCCCTCACCTGGCAGAAGCTCCGGCAATAGTTCAAAGATGAGACCTCCGACACCTCCTGCTCCCTCAGCTCTGTCTCTAGCTGCCATAGACACGGTCGCAATCCCGGGGCTCCAGACACCGGAGATGTGGGGCGATGACCCCGAGCCATGGAATCAGTTTCACCTCCGTCTCCGGCTCCAGCTACCGCCGGAGCCTCAGCCCCGGCCCCGGCGACAGTGGCGGCGTCTCCCTTTCCGTCCGCCATCTTCCCACGGCCCAGCAGCGCGTAGGCAACCAAGCCACGTGACTCAGCCCTGACCCCGCCCCCGGTCGCCCGCGCGTGGTGACGCACTCCCTAGCGACGCGGGCGCTGACCTGATTTCGTCACTCGGACGCCTAATTCTCCACCTCTCGGCTGTCTCGGCAACAGCCGCCCTGGTAACTGCCTGGCAACAGCTGGCCAGAGGCTGTTGTCAACGTAGGCCTTTGCCAACCATTTTGAGTCATGCATGGGGTCACAGAACTGGAAATGCCTAGAGAGCAATTTAGATGGGAGGGGGATGACATTTGATCTGTGATCTGAAGGGCGAAAGGGAGGTAGAAATGAAAGGAACAGAGAAAAAAGCATTCCCAATCGAAGGAAAATAAGAAGCAAAGGCTGTGAGGCCAAAATGAAGGGTACTAACAAGGAAATTTGGCTTATGATAAACATGGCATTACACGTCAGTAAGGAAAGGATAGGACTCTTCAATAAATGACATGAGACTTTTTTCTTTTCTTTCTTTCTTTCTTTCTTTTTTTTTTTTTGGAGACAGAGCCTCAAGCTGTCACCCTGGATAGAATAATGTGGCATCACAGCTCACAGCAACCTCCAATTCCTGGGCTCTAGTGATTCTCTTGCCTCAGCCTCACGAGTAGCTGGGACTACAGGCGCCCACCACAACGCCCCGCTTTTTTTTTTTTTTTTTTTTGAGACAGAGTCTCAGTATGTCGCCCTCAGTAGAGTGCGGTGGAGTCACAGCTCACAGCAACCCCCAACTCTTGGGCGTAAGCAATTCTCTTGCTTCAGCCTCCCAAGTAGCTGGTACTATAGGCATCCGCCACAACCCCCAGCTATTTTTTGTTGCAATTGTCATTGTTGTTTAGCTGGTCAGGTCGGATTTGAACCGCCAGCCATGGTGTATGTGGTTGGCGCCATAACCACTGTGCTATGGCACGGAGCCTGCCTGTCTATTTTTTTGTTATGTTTTGTTTTAGCAGGCCCGGGCTGGGTTCGAACCCACCAGCCCCAGCGCACGTGGCCGGCGCCTTACCCATTGAGCTACAGGCACCACCCACTGACACATTTTTATCAAGAAGAAAAATAAAATTGGATTTCTCTTATCTTTTTTTTTTTTTTGAGTCAGAGCTTCTGTCGCCCTGGATAGAGTGCGGTGATATCACAGCTCACAGCAACCTGCAACTCCTGGGCTCAAGTGATTCCCCTGCCTCCGCCTCCAGAGTAGCTGGGACTACAGGCGCCCGCCACAACACCTGGCTATTTTTTTGGTTGCAGCTGTCATTGTTGTTTGGCGGGCTCAGGCTGGATTCAAACCCGCCCGCTCAGGTGTATGTGGTTTAGCTGCTTGAGCCACAGGCACTGAGCCTATATTTCTTTCTTATTTTTTTTTTTTTTTTTGAGACAGCCTCAAGCTGTCACCCTGGATAAAGAGATGTGGCATTACAGCTCACAGCAACCTACAATTCCTGGGCTCAAGCGAGTCTCCTGTCTCCGCCTCCCAAGTAGCTGGGACTATAGGCACCCGCCACAACGCCTGACTATTTTTTGGTTGCAGCCATCATTGTTCTTTGGTGGGCCCGGGCTGAATTCGAACCGTCAGCTCAAGTGTACGTGGCTGGTGCCTTAGCCGCTTGAGCTACAGGCGCCGAGCCCTAGATTTCTTTTTTTGAGAGAGAGTCTCACTTTGTCGCCCTGAATAGAGTGTCATGGCATTGTAGCTCAGACTATTGGGCTCAAGTGATCCTCTTGCCTCAGTTTCCCTAGTAGCTGGGACTACAGACCCCCGCCACAAGACTCGGCTATTTTCTGGCAGCGCCTGTGGCTCAGTGAGTAGGGCGCCGGCCCCATATAACCCGGTCCCGGCCAAACTGCAACAAAAAAATAACCAGGCCAAAGTTGTGGCGGGCGCCTGTAGTCCCAGCTGCTCGGGAGGCTGAGGCAAGAGAATCGCCTATGCCCAGGAGTTGGAGGTTGCTGTGAGCTGTGTGACGCCACGCACTCTACCAAGGGCGATAAAGTGAGACTCTGTCTCTACAAAAAAAAAAAAAAAAAAAGGGCTCGGCTATTTTGTTAGAGACAGGGTCTTGCTTTTCTTCAGGCTGGTCTCCAACTCGTGAGCTCAAGCGATCTACCGAACTTGGCCTCCCAGAGTACTAGGATTACAGGCGTGAGTCCCCGTTTGGTGACACGAAATTAGATTTCTTCTTCAAACCATAGGCCAAAACATTTCTCCAGAAAATATAAAATAGCTGTATGAGATCAAAGTAGAGAAGAATTTCTTAAATAAGACCCAGAAAGCACAGGCCATAAGGAAAATATTGTTAGATTTGACTGCTTTAAATTGTGTTACTTCTGGGATTTGTTTGTTTGTTTGTTTTTTGTTTAGCTGTTTTTGAGACAGTTTCTCTTCGTCTCGCCCTCAATAGAGTGCGGTAGCCCAATAGCTCATAGCAACTTCAAACTCTTGGGCGCAAAGGATTCTGTTGTCTCAGCTTCCCCAGAAACTGGGACTACAGGCGACCGCCACAATGGCACCCGGCTTCTTTTAGACATGGGGTTTTGCTCCTACTCAGGCTGTTTTGAAACTCCTGAGCTCAAGCAATCCACCAGACCAGGCCTCCCAGAGGGCTAGAATTAGGGACATGAGCCACCCCTCCTGGCCTTCTTACTTCTGTATTAACACGTTTATTTATTTATTTATTTTTGAGACAGAGCCTCAAGCTGTCACCCTGCGTAGAGTGCTATGGCATCACAGCTCACAGCAACCTCCAATTCCTGGGCTCGAGCGAGTCTCTTGCCTCTGCCTCCCAAGTAGCTGGGACTACAGACGCCCGCCACAACGATCGGCCATTTTTTGGTCGCAGTCATCATTGTTGTTTGGCAGGCCCGGGCTGGATTCGAACCCTCCAGCTCAGGTGTAAGTGGCTGGCGCCTTAGCCCGTTGAGCCACAGGCGCTGAGCCTGTATTAACAAGTTTAAAAAGCTGGCACCGGGGCAAGTCAAGGGCAATAGTCACTATACATATAACCAGGTTTAGATTGGCATCCAAAACAGTACTCAAAATAGGCTCCGCACCCATAGCACAGTGTGGTTATGGCACTGGCCACGTACACCGAGTTTGGCTGGTTTGAACCTGGCCGGGGCCAGCTTAACAATAATGACAACTGCAACCAAAAAATAGCCGGGGGTTGTGGCAAGAGCCTGTAGCCTCCCAGCTACTCAGGAGGCTGAGGCAAGAGAATTGTTTAAGTTTGGGGTTGCTGTGAGTTGAGACACCATGGCCGAGGGGGCTCTGTCTAAAAAAAAAGAAAATTACCCAAAGTCAAAATCAAAAGGAAAAAGGCAAACAACACAATAGAAAAGTATAATAGGGCTCAGCGCCTGTGGCTCAGCGGGCTAAGGCACCAGCCACGTACACCTGAGCTGGCGAATTGGAATCCAGCCTGGGCCCACCAAACAACAATGACGGCTGCAACCAAAAACTGGCTGGGCGTTGTGGCAGGCGCCTATAGTCCCAGCTACTTGGGAGGCGGAGGCAGGAGACTCGCTTGAGCCCAGGAATTGGAGGTTGCTGTGAGCTGTGATGCCATAGCACTCTATCCAGGGTGACAGCTTGAGGCTCTGTCTCAAAAAAAAAAAAAAAAAGAAAGAAAAATATAATAGATAATGGATATAAATGGACAATTCACCAAAAAATAAAACTGAATGGGGCTTGGCACCTCTAGCTCAAGCGGCTAAGGTGCCAGCCACATACACCGGAGCTGGCAGGTTCAAATCCAGCCTGGGCTCACCAAAAAACAATGACGGCTGCAGCCAAAAAATAGTTGGGCGTTGTAGTCCCTGTTAGTTGGGAGGCAGAGGCAGGAGAATTGGTTGAGCCCAAGAGTTGGAGGTTGCTGTGAGCTGTGATGCCACTGCACTGTACCCAGGGTGACAGCTTGAGACTCTGTCTCAAAAAATAAAAATAAAGCTGAACGGCCAATAAACCAAGGAAAAAATATTTTACCTCACAGCTACAACCAAAAAATAGCTGGGTGTTGTAGTCCCTGTTAGTTGGGAGGCAGAGGCAAGAGAATTGCTTGAGCCCAGGAGTTGGAGGTTGCTGTGAGCTATGATGTCACAGCACTGTACCCAGGGTGACAGCTTGAGACTCTGTCTCAAAAAATAAAAATAGGCTCGGCGCCTGTGGCTCAACGGGCTAAGGCGCCAGCCACGTACACCTGAGCTGGAGGGTTCGAATCCAGCCCCCGGGCCCGCCAAACAACAATGACGGCTGCAACCAAAAAATGGCCGGGCGTTGTGGTGGGTGCCTGTGGTCCCAGCGACTTGGGAGGGAGAGGCAAGAGACTCGCTTGAGCCCAGGAATTGGAGGTTGCTGTGAGCTGTGATGCCATGGCACTCTATCCAGGGTGACAGCTTGAGGCTCTGTCTCAAAAAAAAAAAATAAAAAAATAAAAAATAAAAATAAAGCTGAATGGCCAATAAACCAAGGAAAAAATATTTTACTTCACGGTGGGGCACCATAGCTCAGTGGGTAGAGTGCCGGCCACATACACTGGAGCTGCTGGGTTTGAACCCAGCCTGAGCCAGCTAAAACAATAATGACAACTGCAACCAAAAAATATCCAGGTGTTGTGGCACGTGCCTATAGTCCCAGCTACTTAGGAGACTGAGGCAAAGGAATTGCTTAAGCCCAAGAGTTGGAGGTTGCTGTAAGCTGTCACTCTACAGTACTCTACCAAGGGGACAGCTTGAGACTGTCTCAAAAAAAAAAAATTGACTTCACTATAACTATCAAAGTACAAGTAAAACAATGAGGTATAATTTCATATACGTTGCATTGGCAGATATTTGAAATTAGTAGCATGTACTAGGATTTAAAAAAATAGAACTTACATACTGCTAGTGGAAGTATAAATTAGTATATCACTTAGGAGATGAATTTGTAGTATTTAATATAATTTAAGTGCACATGTCCATGACTCAGGAGTTCCTAACAATAATAATAATAACAGTCAATATTCATTGAAATTTAATAGCTATCAGGCATTTTTCTAAGTTCTTTACTCCTACTAACAATATCGTGAAAAGTTACTATTATTACTCTCATTTTGCAATTTAAGAAACTAGGGCACTGGGTGGTGCCTGTGGCATAGTGAGTAGGGCACTGGCCACACATATGGAGGGTTGAGGGTTCAAATCCAGACCTGGCCAAACAGCAACAACAACAACAAAAAAAATAGCTGGGCATTGTGGCAGGCTCCTGTAGTCCCCACTACATGGGAGGCTCAGGCAAGAGAATTGCCTAAGCCCAAGAGCAGGAGGTTGCTGTGAGCTAGAATGACACTGCGCCCTACTGAGGGTGACAAAATGAGACTGTCTCTAAAAAAAAAAAAAAAGAAAAGAAAAGAAACTAGGACACAAGGAAGTTAACTAACTTGCCTAAAGTGACACAAATAGTAAGTGATGGTACCAGGAATTCAATCCCAGGTAGTCTGATTCCAGCATCTGACCTCTTAACTATTATGTTGCTTGTATGCATTGCAGTACTATTTGTAATTTAAAAATATTGGAAACAACCTAAATGTTCAACAGTAGGAGATGGATAAACAAATTATGGCGTATTCACACACTGAAATCTTGTATAACCAGCAAACAAATGAATTTAAATTGCATATATCTACATAACAGATAATATAAGCTACTTAGGTGTATGATTGTAGAGCTTCAGAGAGGGCAGGGCTAAAAATGTGGGGCCATCAATAGTTACATCTCTATTATTAGGCAAAAAGAAGAAAGTATTGCTTAACTTCACCACATCCTCCTCTAGCTTGCCTCCCACTTTTTTGCTCCCTTTTATAGAAAAACTTTCCCAAGTTTTTGCCATAAAGCATGATAAAAAGTTGCAAAGAAGCTTGGCGCCTGTGGCTCAAGCAGCTAAGGCGCCAGCCACATACACCTGAACTGGCGGGTTCGAATCCAGCCTGGGCCCGCCAAACAACAATGATGGTTGCAACAAAAGATAGCTAGGCATTGTGGCGGGCGCGTATAGTCCCACCTCCACTTGGGAGGTGGAGGGAGGAGAATCGCTTGAGCCCAGGAGTTGGAGGTTGCAATGAGCTGTGATGCCCTGGCACTCTACTCAGGGCAACAGCTTGAGGCTCTGTCTCTCAAAAAAAAAAAAAAAAGAAGAAGAAGAAGAAGAAGGGAGAGCAGAGAGAGAAAGAATGAGGGAGGGGTGGGGAAAGGAAGAGCAGAGAGAGGGAAGGAGCGATGTGGGTGGGGTCTTGGTGTGTGCCACACCTTTGGGTGCAAAACATGATTATAAGAGGGACTTTACCTAACAAATGCAATCAGTGTAACCTGGTTCCTTGTACCCTCAATGAATCCCCAACAATGAAAAAAAAAATCACAAAAAGAAAAAGAAAAAAATCATTCTCTATATCTGTTGTTTTAGTTATTTTTTAATCTGAAGCAATATCATTCTATCAATGAATCATACCAGATGCATCAACCATCTCTTATGTGGTAGGCACTTTGCTAGGTAATAAAGATTCAGAGGAGAACATATAGTTTATATTTTATTGTGTTTTGTTTGTTTGTTTGTTTTTGAGACAGAGCCTTAAGCTGTCACACTGGATAGAGTGCTGTAGCATCACAACCCACAGCAATCTCCAACTCCTGGGCTCAAGCAATTCTCCTGCCTCTGCCTCCCAAGTAGCTGGGACTACAGGCGCCAGCCACAACGCCCGGCTATTTTTTGGTTGCAACTGTCATTGTTGTTTGGCGGGCACGGGCTGGATTTGAACCTACCAGCTCAGGTGTATATGACTGGCGCCTTATCCACTGGAGCCACAGGCATCAAGCCTATAGTTTATATTTTAATGGACAAATGTAGCTAAGTATTAATATATCAGATCGAGTGGTAGGAAGATGCTTGTAATATTATTATTCTCTGTAATTTTCTTAAACTTTGCAATACAAATAATTGGGTTTGGGCCAACACGTCTGGAGGAGGATACATGAAAGGGGAAGAGGCAAAGATGAAATTGGAGGAGAAAAGGGCCAGTTGGGGACCTTATAGCTCAAGGCAAGCAGTGGGAATTTAAAGTGTACCAGGTAACCATGGGGAAGCTTTAAGTGGAGGTGTAACATCATCTGATTTACACTATTGCTGCTGTATGCAGAATAGCTTGTGGGAGGCAAGAAGGAGAGCAGGGAGTCTTTTGCAATATCCGTATGATAAAAGCTAACGTGTTAATGATGCATTTTGGAAGTGAAACTAACAGGCTAATGCATTGCTTGTGAGGAAAAGGGAAGAATCTGGAGGGGCTACGTGGTTTTTAGTTTAAATGGATGGCAGCAAGGCTTACTGAGAAAATGAAGATATAGAAAAGAACAGGTTGGGGAGAGAATGAAAGAAAACTAAGAGTTGTGTTTGGGACAGGTTAAGTATGATTTTTCCAATGAGACATGTAAATGGAGATGCCACAAAGTACTTGGATATGTGATTGTGGAGCTTCAGGGAGGCCAGGGCTGAAAATACAGGGCCATCAGTAGGTAACATCTCTACTATTAGACAATAAGAAAAAAATCTCCCCTGACATCACCACATCCTCCTCTCCTTCCGTCCCACTTCTTTGCTTCCTTTTACAGACAAACTTTTCTAAAGAGCTAGCCAAATCCTTTTTTCCATTTATCTTTCTCTTGTTTTCTCTCTCTCTCTTTTTTTTTTTTTTTTTGAGACAGAGCCTCAAGCTGTCATCCTGGATAAAGTGCTATGGCATCACAGCTCACAGCAACCTCCAATTCCTGGGCTCAAGTGAGTCTCCTGCCTCCACCTCCCAAGTAGCTGGGACTACAGGTGCCTGCCACAATGCCCAGCCATTTTTTGGTTGCAGCGGTTATTGTTGTTTGGTGGGCCCGGGCTGGATTCGAACCTGCCATCTCAGGTGTACATGGCTGGCGCCTTAGCCACTTGAGCCACAGGTGCTGAGCCCTCTCTCTTTTTTTTTGAGACAGAATCTTAAGCTGTCGCCCTGGGTAGAGTGGCATAGAAAGTACCATGGTGTCCTAGCATGGACATCCTCACAGCAGCCTCCAAACTCTTGGGCTCAAGCAATCCTCTTGCCTCAGCTTTTTCTGTTTTTAGTACAGACAGGGTCTTGGTTTTGTGCAGGCTGGTCCTGAGCTCAAGCAATCCAACCACCTTGGCCTCCCAGAGTGCTAGGATTACAGGTATAAGCCACTGAGCCCAGCCCTCTTATTTTCCCTTGAATCCTTTTTAGTCAGGCTTTCATCCCCACCACTCATGGAAACTGTTCATTTTAACATTGTCAGTGACTTCTACTTTTCTTGTTTCCTAAGTTGAATCTTCATTCCTTGCTTGGTCAATCTTCAGCAGTATTTGGCATTGTTGATCATTCCTCAACATCTAATTTCACTTGGTTTCAAGTCTCCACACTTTCCTGGTATTTTTTTTTTTTTGTAGAGACGGAGTCTCACTTTATCACCCTCAGTAGAGTGCCATGGTGTCACACACCTCACAGCAACCTTCAACTCCTGGGCCTACGCGATTCTCTTGCCTCAGCCTCCCAAGTAGCTGGGACTACAGACGCCGGACACAACGCCCGGCTATTTTTCCAGTTTTTATTTTTGCAGTTCTCCTCCAGAGGCCGGGTTTGAACCTGCCACCTTCAGTATATGGGGCCAGCACCCCACTCAAAGAGCCACAGGCGCTGCCAAACTTTTTTTTTCTGTTTTGTAGAGACAAAGTCTTCACTTTATCACCCTCAGTAGAGTGCTTTTTTTTTTTTGTAGAGACGGAGTCTCACTTTATCACCCTCAGTAGAGTGCCAAGGTGTCACACAGCTCACAGCAACTTCCAACTCCTAGGCTTAGGCAGTTCTCTTGCCTCAGCCTCCGGAGTACCTGGGGCTACAGGTGCCCACCACAACACCAGGCTATTTTTTGTTGCAGTTTGGCAGGGGCCAGGTTTGAACCCGCCACTCTCGTTATATGGGGCCAGCGCCCTACTTGCTGAGCCACAGGCACTGCCCCTCTTTTCTTTTCTTTTCCTTTTTTTTTTTTTAGACAGCCTCAAGCTGTCCCCCTGGATAGAGTGCTGTGGCATCACAGCTCACAGCAACCTCCAATTCCTGGGCTCAAGCGAGTCTCTTGCCTCCGCCTCCAAAGTATCTGGGACCACAGGTGCCTGCCACAATGCCCGGCCCTTTTTTGGTTGCAGCCGTCATTGTTGTTTGGTGGCCCAGGCTGGATTCGAATCCGCCAGCTCAGGTGTACATGGCTGGCACCTTAGCCCGTTGAGCCACAGGCACCAAGCCTATATTTGCAGTTTTTGACCGGAGCTGGGCCTGAACCCACGACCTATGGCATATGGGGTTGGCGCCCTACTCCTTTGAGCCACAGGCACTGCCCCAAACAGTGACAATATTAAAGAAAACATAGGCACCTCTATCATTTGAGATCCAGCACTTAGCATAAGTACAACTCTAAATATTTGTTTTCTTAACTATAACTATTCAGGGACCTCTTTACCACATCTCTTATTCCGTGTACTCAAAACTAAAAGGCACCAAAACAATAGAAAGTAGAACAGGTATTTATTTATACACCTATATTCACAGCACTATTATTCATAATAAAAAAACAGTGAAAACAACTCAAATGTCGGCTCGGTGCCTGTGGCTCAACAGGCTAAGGCGCCAGCCATGTACACCTGAGCTGGCGGGTTTGAATCCAGCCCCAGGACCCGCCAAACAACAATGACGGCTGCAACCAAAAAATAGCCGGGCATTGTGGCGGGCGCCTGTAGTCCCAGCTACTTGGGAGGCGGAGGCAAGAGACTCGCTTCAGCCCAGGAATTGGAGGTTGCTATGAGCTGTGATGCCATGGCACCCTATCCAGGGTGACAGCTTGAGGCTCCGTCAAAAAAAAAAAAAAAAAAAAACAACTCAAATGTCCATATATGAATGGATGGATAAACAAAATATCATCTAGACATGCAACAGAATATTATTCAGCCTTAAAAAGGAAGAAAATTCAGGCAGTGCCTGTGGTTCAGTGGGTAAGGCACCGGCCCCATATACCTAGGGTAGCCAGTTCAAACCTAGCCCTGGCCAAACTGCAGCAAACAAAAAAATAGCAGACGTTGTGGCGGGTGACTGTAGTCCCACCTATTCAGGAGGCTGGGGCAAGAGAATCACCTAAGCCCAAGGGGTTGGAAGTTGCTGTGAACTGTGACGCCCCAGCATGCTAAGTGAGACTCTGTCACAAAAAAAAAAAAAAAAAAAAAAATAAGGAATAAAATTCTGGCACACAACAAAAGTGAATGAATCTTAGCTCAGTGGGTTAAGGCGCCAGCCACGTACACCTGAGCTGGCGGGTTCGAATCCAGCCTGGGCTCGCCAAACAATAATGACAGCTGCAACCAAAAAAAAAAAAAAATGGCCAGGCGTTGTGGCAGGTGCCTGCAGTCCCAGCTACTTGGGAGGCGGATGCAAAAGACTCGCTTGAGCCCAGGAATTGGAGGTTGATGTGAGCTGTGATGTCACAGCACTCTATCCAGGGTAACAGCTTGAGGCTCTGTCTCAAAAAAAAAAAAAAAAACCAAAATGAATGAATCTTGAAGACATTATGCTAAGTGAAATAAGCCAGTCACAAATAAATAAATATTGCATGCTTCCACTTAAAAGAAGTAATTAGAGTATTCAAATTCATAGAGACAAAGTATACTGGTAGTTTCCAAGGGCTGAAGGGTGGGGAAGCATGAGGAATTACTGTTTAATGAATATATAAAGTTTTTTTGTTTTGTTTTTGAGATAGAGTCTGTTGCCCTGGGTAGAGTGTCATGACATCATAGCTCACAACAACTTCAATCTCTTGGGCTCAAGTGATCCTCTTGCCTAAGCCTCCCAAGTAGCTGGCACTATAGGTACCTGCCTCCATACCTGGCTAGTTTTTCTATTTTCAGTATAGACAGGGTCTCTATTTTCAGTATTGATGAGATCTTGCTCTTGCTCAGGATGGTCTACACTCCTGAGTTCAGATTATCCACCTGCCTTTGTCTCCTAGAATGTTGGCCCTACAGACGTGAGCCACCACACTCAGCCCATATAAACTTTAAGTTTGGGTAGATGGAATAGTGATGGAGATGAATGGTAGTGATAGTTGCACTACATGAATGTATTTGATGCTACTGAACCATACACTTAAAAATGGTGGCCACTAGCAGCAGCATCCTAGGGGACATGGGTGATGCCAGCTCAGGTCCAGCAAGGGCAAGGGCAAGCCTGCAGGGGAGCTGGCTCTGCTCAACAAGCTGCCCCAGCTGCCAGGGGCAGTGGGGGCAGTAGGCATCGAGGCTCCCTGGAGCAGATGGTGGATGCCAGGGTGGGGCTGGCCCCATGGCGGTGGCAGTGGCAGTGGCATTGACAGTGGTTGGCAGCCTGATGCTTACAGGAACTCCCCCCCTCCAACACTGCATGCAAGTACACAACCAGTAGCACATGAAGAAGCTGCAGGACATCATGCCCCTTAGCAGCTGCTTCATCCCGGTGGAGCTGGTGGACAGGAGCTTCTTTAACTGGAAGGTGGAGCTGCCAGGTGGACAAAGACTCAGTGTCGTAGCAGGACATGAAGGAGACCAACACTGAGTTTGTCCTGCTCAACCTTACCTTCTCAGACAACTGCCCTTTCTCATTTTCCCTTTATGTGGGTGCTCAGCCTACATCTGGAGACTGGATAGACAGTGGCGCTACATGCATGGAGCTGCTCAGACCTCCAAGCTGGTCCAGCACCTACAGGGAGGCTATCATGCACCAGTTTGCAGCCAGTCTGGTATGGGCCAGGTAATCCTGCAGATGGGGAGTTTGCGGGGTGTCAAAATTAGTACTACTCAGGTATAATTCACATCCTAATTTTTT
The DNA here is from genome assembly GCA_963573935.1 of Arctocebus calabarensis. Classification (NCBI taxonomy): domain Eukaryota; kingdom Metazoa; phylum Chordata; class Mammalia; order Primates; family Lorisidae; genus Arctocebus; species Arctocebus calabarensis. The sequence goes on from CAUYON010099337.1 coordinate 13,483, forward strand.
TTTTTTTTTTTGTAGAGACAGAGTCTCATTCCATCGCCCTTGGTAGAGTGCCGTGGTGTCACACAGCTCACAGCAACCTCCAACTCCTGGGCTTAGGCGATTCTCTTGCCTCAGCCTCCTGAGTAGCTGGGACTACAGGCGCCCACCACAATGCCCAGCTATTTTTTTGTTGCAGTTGGGCCGGCTGAGGTTTGAGCCTGCCACCCTAAGTATATGGGCCAGCCCCTTACTCACTGAGC